>JAAXYX010000414.1:0-40228 GCA_036851915.1 Ptenothrix huangshanensis
CTCTGTAAATGCATTTAATCAGTCCAACTCAGTCCAAACTCAGTCTGGACTGATGTTTCTACCACTCAGTCGAGACTGGCTTGTGAGAGTTCCCTAACATTACTTACTGCTTACTACTTACTGCAGTTTTACATATAATTATACAGATATAGGTATATCTGCCATTAGATAAACATAGAGAGACAGGCAGGTAGACATAGACAGGCACAAGCGGATATTACCATGAGGCTTAGTTCACATAGAAAGCTTCTCCATTTCATTTCATTCCATCACCTCTCATCGCTGAATTCTTTTCAATTTCAAATGAATAATTTACAATACATGCATTTTATTTAAGTGGCTACCTGCCTGCCTGAATGTCTGTCTGTCTGTCTGTCTGTCTGCCTGCATAGCTAGGGCTAGGACTGTGAGGTGATTTGAATTCGAAAGCGACCAACGAGCAACGAAACGAAGCAAAACAAAACACTACCATATATCGTATCATTGCATCTTTATTATCAGACTCAGCTGAGTGAAATTGAGATTCATGTACTTACACTCACGAAATAGATGTTCACAGAATCTTACTAATGCACCTAATAACTTGACAATGGCTCATTGAACTCTTCATGTAAATAAATAAAAAAGACAGTACACTTGTAAGTGCACAACTTGGCGTTGGTGTTGGTGTCTCATCTATATCGTATCGTAACGTTAACGTTAGAGATAACAGATGCACGCTATAGTAATAGTATAATTACAGGCACCACAGATTCTACATTCTACATTCGAGTAACAGATACATGTTGTTTAGAATGTTTCGATTTGAATTTTAATGGTATTTTTTTAAATGTGTTAGCTGCCGGAGACTACTCTTGTCCAGAACCTTCCGGAAATTTTGCAGATCCTGCCACATGTCGACGATTTTACCAGGTACGTAAGCATTCACCCCATTACAATTGCATAAATATGCACTTTGTTCAATGCTTAAGAAAATGCAAATACAGATTTATTACTGACCAGTACCTACGTAGTAACTGCATTCATTGCTCGGCAACATTCTTTGTTACAGTCTGAAAAATTCTTGTATGTAATTATGAGTATTAGTATTGACTTGATTTAATTGTTTATTTACTAGTGCGTGGATGGGCACCCTTACGAGGCCAGATGCCCTTCAGGTCTATACTTCGATGATATTAGCAAATTCTGCACATTTAAGAATGAAGCTAGATGTGGACCCATTGCCACCAGTAATTCCATTTTAATATTTACATAGCTACTTTATATGCATACTTCTTCTCTATTAGCATACATGATTGAGGTTAAATTAATTGCAATTTGGTAATAATAATTGCCTTATTTGTAAAAGTTGTGCGTAAGTATTCCAGTGATTTAATAGACTAATTGATTCATTTTAATATGTTATAATATTCTAAATGCTTAATTGTATGGTGTTGTAATTGGAATGCATTGTATTGTAATCTGTTCAGCCCCAGCTCCTGTGACTGAAGCACCCGTTGATTTAGCTGTGAAATGTGATCCGGCCAATTGCGAGTTGCCCCATTGTTACTGCTCGAAAGACGGAACGATTATACCAGGTGGACTCGACCCTCAAAAGGTGAAAGTGATTTAACTTGATTCTTGGGTGCAAATTGATGTGACGAGTTGTAGATACGCAACTTGTGAGTTCATAAATTATTCCTTTGGTTAGCTATAGCAGTTGGCTGTAGCTCTCATGCCAAGAAAGTGAATTCCACTCAAAGGCAATCCAATCCAACAGTGATGATTATATAAATACGAGAGTCAAGAGTTAAGTATTGACTCCACACAGACAACAATTGACTCGCATAGATAGTGACAAGTTCAGCAATACTTACAGTACAAATATCCCAGCGAGATGTAGACAGACAGAGACAGGTATATATACCTATTAGTACTCGTAGGGTCTGTCTCTGTAGTCTGCAGACTTCACAGATAGTAATCGTAATACGATTGTATTCCTTCAGTTTTATTTGGTCTTTGATCGCATGGAGCATTCTGTAATTGGTTGAGATACCAATGCCCATGTAGTTTGCAGTTATTGCTAGCCAGTTATTTCCACTCCATATTTGAATTTTCGACGACGTATTGGAAAACAAGTCCATTGTAATGTTTTGTATTCCTCCCTGCCGCTTCTCTTCTTATCTTTCCTAAGTGATGGTTCATGATTTGGTTTGGTTTGGTCTTTGGACTACGACTATGATCAACATCAAAAACAAGTGAGACAATAACAGGCTTTTTGATTGTATTTCATTTTTTTCATTGTTGCTGGATTTTAATCCCATTTGATTACAAGGTTCCTAGTGCGATGGACATTGGTTAGTTAGATACAGTATAACAAATAGGATACTTTTACAACATTCCTCAGATACCTCTGCATTTTACCAACGTAGAAACGGAATATTACATGTAGCTTTTTTGGGAGTGATGCGACAATAGTAAGGAAAGTATGTAGGAATATAAGTGCAAATGATCCTCCTCTCCCCTACAAACCGGGGTTTGGTTAGTGTTGTCTTATTGCGCATTATGAGAAATCAAACATGTATTGGACGTCATAAGGTAGTTGCAAGTTTGTAAGTCGTTTTGGTTGTAACTTACTCGTGCCACACATTCTTTCAAACGAAGGGATTCACTAGGCGACATTTTCTCAGAGGGATGCATGTATGAACAAAATTAAATGTAGAAGTTCATAGGTAACATATGTATGTATGTGATCATCCAAAGAAAACTACTTAAAGATTGAGATTGTGACTACTGACTACTTATGTGTTATATGATGCAGGTACAATGAAAAAATGTGAACAAGTTAACTTACAGGTGTGCTGGTTTTTTTTTGCTTTCCTCTATACAGACACCTCAAATGGTCATTATGACATTCGACGGAGCTGTGAATGTGAATAACTACGATCACTACACAAATGTTTTCGCTGCAAACAGAACAAATCCCAATGGCTGCCCAATCCGTGGAACATTCTTCATCTCTCATGAATACTCTAACTATGAACAGATTCAAAGACTTCACTATGACGGACACGAACTTGCTGTTGACACTATTTCGTACGTACACCTATGTACCTATATAATTAATTGCTAATTTCTTTTACCTATATTTATTATGAAGGTACTACAAGTTCTCACTTTTTTCAGTCAATTGTTTATTATTAAATGTAGGACTAATTGTATGTATCTTGGTTTAAATTGTAGAACTGCTAAGGGACTTGAAAGCGCTAGCTATGAAAAATGGGCCCAGGAGATGATTGGCATGAAAGAAATTCTCAATAAATTCGCTAATATTAGTGGTGAAGATGTCATTGGAATGAGAGCTCCTTACCTTAAGCCCGGCCGCAATGCACAATATGAGGTAAGCCATGGAGATGACGAAGCATTTGCTGTCAAAGTGTAGCTCAAAAATAGGTGGAATAGGAAACCGGAGGAAATGCATTTATGTACCTGTGCATATTGAACTTGAACTGAAAGTAATGACTATTTTTTGCCAACTTAAAGCATGGCTATTGGAAAAGGAGTTGATTGGGGTCAAAAATGTACTTCTGCTGGGAGCCAATAAGATTTTTTTGTTTTATCGAGACAATTTTCTTGATTGTTTGTGGTCAGGTATTTTTGATAATATACAGAGAAATGATGAGGCGATTGATAGAGTATGTATTATAGTCATAGTCGTGATTTTGACAGAATTGCAGTATGTTTTGTTTTTTTAATGGTTATGTTGACTTTGGCCGTGTCCCCAATTATTTTACGAGGTTCCCGGTAGTATTTTTTTCATGCTTACAATTTACGAACAGTAAAATCGCTCACAATTGCATCCATCTCCATCACGCACTGCATTTCCTTTGAATTTCGCCTATTTTTGAGCCTCACGCTAATTGAGTGCATATGTCCTTCATATCAACTATGTACTGTACTTAATGTTTACAATGTTCTGATGCTTTCAAATGCATGCAAAAAATGATACTTTCACATAGTAACGTTCATTAGAGTATGTAGCAACAACATTACTTTTATTTTAAAGGTACTTCAAGATTTTGGATTCGTATGGGATAGCTCCGTTGGTGTTCCTCCAATCCGAGTCCCAGTTTGGCCATACACACTTGACTACAAGATTCCACATGAATGTAAAGCTGGAACTTGTCCGACTAGAAGTTTCCAAGGTTTGATTTTTCGTCATCGACGATATTTTATCTAATTATATGTACGCAGAATGTTAAAAAAACTAGAAGTTGTATAAAATATGTCATATCAGCTATTGGCATCGTATTTGTATGTTTTCCTTGGTTGCTTTTTTTGTCAAGCTACTGAAGAAAATTAGAATGTAGGTAGTAAGGAATGCAATTTGTGTATTTTTCATTGATGTGAATTTGCCGAGTCACGAATTTGTGGATAGCATTGCAATGCTTCTTCCTGAGCAGCTGCAGATAAAAATGTAATTATGTTGGTCTTGGTATTGGTTTAATCAACCTGTCCTAATTTTTATGCTGTATTAAATTTCAGGTGTATGGGAATTACCATTGAATGCGCATCACGTCGAGTCTTTCGAAGGTGGCCACTGTCCTTACATGGACCAATGCGTTCTATTTAATCACGATCCAGACCAGGTAATGAGGGCTTATCCTTGCGTAACGAAACTTTTTTAATCAAGCATTTTTTAAAGGGGCACATTCTAATCAAGTATTGATTCGTGCGGATATTTGCCAGGTTCTTGAATGGCTGCAAGAAGATTTCAAACGTCATTACAATCAGAACAGAGCTCCTTACATGATGCCGTTTCACACAACATGGTTTCAGAGCAAAGAGCTTGAGAATGGTTTGATTAAGTTTATCGATTGGGCCCGAGCAGAGTAAGTACAGAGACAAAAAAATACACCATAAAATAAGACAACATTAAATTTAAATAGCACGCCGTTGTATAGATCGTGAAATAAAATAAACAAGTAGTTATAAGTACGAAAACTAAAGTTCTTTTCTTATGTCTACTTTCACAGGCCTAACGTTTGGTTCGTAACAGCAACACAAGCCCTTTTGTGGATTACTGAACCCAAATCAGCAGAGACTTTGAATACATTTGAGCCCTGGGATTGTAAGAAACGTACGGTTCCACCACAACCATGCAATCTACCTAACAAGTGCCCACTTGTCTTCCGTCCTCCCAATGGACCTTCTTCTACCAGGTATAACTTTGTCTATATGAGAGATTTTTTGAGTATTATTTTCATTCGCTACATTCCCTCATGTCAAAAAGTTTGTTATGCATCGAACCAAAATCAACTAGGTATTTAAAGTTCGTTTCAAAATTCTGATTACTGTTTCCTCTTTTGCTTTACAGATACATGACCACATGTCAGGACTGCCCAGATCAGTACCCATGGACTGGCGATTATGATGGCGATGGTCGGGAAGAAACAGAAATTTACAACAAACAAAATCGAAAATAGACAAAATAGAATAGTTAGTAACAACGATCTTCACTACGCGCACAATTACTACTGCTAAGATTTAGATTATTTTATGAATTTACAAGTTTAATTAAAAATATTTTGTACTCCAGTGATCTTGCAGCTACACGCTGTCGTAATCATGTAACGATTTTATATATTTTTATTTACACAGACTTACTAGATTCACAAAATTACGTGAATAAATGAGAGAATCTATTTTAACTACAGGATTTTTATTATTTATTGACTTCGTTCATGTCATCTCAGCACCGGCATACTTAGCGAGTTGGTATCCACCGAGTCAAATAGTCCCGATATCTGACTCTCTCTAGAAGAAAAATATACATATTCGGAATAAAATTCCAACTCGTGTCTCATTTAAATAATATTGTGCAACCATAGAATTTTTTCAGAAAACAGTCCACACTTATAAAAAACGAAGAAGTGTGTTTTTTATAAGTGTGGACTTGTTTGAATTTTAACTCCTCCCCTTTGGATTCGAAATTAGTCCACCAACTATAGCACTCATGAAGCTGAGCACCAAGGGAACTAAATTAAATTCATCATGCCGTTTGCAATAATCAAATAACAAATTCTTCGAATTTTTGAATTTGAAATGATTATTTTCGTGGTTTCTGCAGCTTTTGCTACAAGAATCGTGATTTTGAAATTGTGATTTGTTGAAACCGAGGAATGAATTAAATTTAGTTGCCTTGGTCGCCTTGGTGCTCATCGTCATGAGTTCTACAGTGGGCATAAACTGATTTTGATTCCAAAGGGGAGGAGTTTAAATTCAAAGAAGTCCACACTTATAAAAAAACAGACAATACGTACAAGTAAAGCTAAAGCTACTGTCAAATTATATCATCAACCAAACCGAGCTCAGTTACCTAGATAATTTTATCGTTTCGTAGTATGTATTACAGACTAAGGTTCAACTAAGAGAGCACAAATAAACGCAAAAGTGCAACTATTATATGTAGTACCTAAGTAATAATTTATAACTTCATTACTTATTAAGAATATATCAACCCTTATATTAATCATCTATTAGAATAGTTAAGAATATGTCAAGAGAATAATAATTATTACGCCTTTTATTATCACTTTAGTTTTTGATTTAAGTATTTAATAATGTATCATACCTGGAGCTTGAAAATCTTCGGGATGAAGTTTCATATATTCGTAAATCATCAAATCGTTTTCACCAGTCCATCTGTCTCTTAAATCTTGCGCCCAAATACCAAAACCTAAGCCAATGACTGTATACACAACATGCCTTGGTGTACCTGGATGAGACAAATAACTTCAATAAGAATTACTGAGTAGATTGTAAAGATCAAACGGGAGCCAAATATTGCCGTAATGTAATTTATTACTATCAGAACTTTTTCTCAAAGTCCTACACTTACTCGCTCTCAATGGTCTTTTATTGACCCAGTTATGGAAAAAAGAACCTCCAAGTCCTATGAACGTAGAAGCCATAGGCAGCCAAAGTTGATTAAGTGTACTCATTGTCTTGTGATCAGGATCCCCCAAAAATAATTCACATCTTGGATCCAGCTTTAAGTCAGCTTTGTCTACCAGCTCATACTCATCCTGTGGGCACGCCATGTTTAACCCTTTGAAGCAACTGAGCAGGGCCTCAAAAATCCGTGAAAAATCTAAAACACAATGAATAAGTTAAAAATCTTAGTAAGACAAAGAAAGCACAATGGTATTCGTGAGCCATTATTCCAAATATAGGTATAGTTGTAGGAGATAGTTCTTATAGAACATGAATGACTCTTTCAGAACCCAAAAATATACAGTAGACACCTAGTCTGCGTCTTTGAAAACAAGCTTAATATTTCGCTTCTTTTAACCTGAATCGTCAGGAGCATCACTAAAAATTCATAACGCCTATGTTCATTCCTCGTTTTGCTCGAGAAGATGCTTTCAATGTGTATTAACATTGAAAGGTTGGTTTGGTTTTCCAGAAATTACCCATGCAACTGTTATAAAATGGTTGCATTACATATTATTCTACTTGTATGTCACTTTCATCTCTAGGGTCAATCACACACTATTGAATATTATTCCGATTCTATACAAGTTACTAAATACGAATTCTAATCGCATTCCGAAATGAAAAAATAAGACTTGCTTATCATCGTTATGTCACAAATGCCAAATGACAAAAAAAGACCAGGTAAGACCAACAATGAACTACCTGATTTTTCCCAGGCCTTTATTCTATTCTATCGAACTCTGTATTCCATACCCTCACAATTAACTTTTCATTGTCAGCATGTCGGCACGCAATCAGCCAAAAGTAAAATCTCGATATCAGCTAATTAGCAACAAATATTTCTACTGAACTATCAACTATACTTAAATCAAATTCCGTTTCAACAGTCAGATGGTTGTTGGTCGTGCCTTGGTATCTTATAAAATTCATATAAAAACATATAATTGATAATATACGAATGACCTTAAATCCTTTCAAATAACTATCTTACTAATCTTACGGAGCACGTATGATTAATATAGTACATTAACAGCCTCTAGACTAGTTACTGTTCCAAATGGTAAAGACAAAAATCATCATTTCATATTTGAAAAATTTTTGGACAGTCAGTGATACAAATACAAACATCTCAAAAATAATGACAGAAATTACGGTTATCAGCTACTGATTACAATTTACAATGACCAATGGCCAAAATTATTGTATTTTACATCTAGACTTCGTAATCACATTTAACGTGCCGGAGCAAGATGAACACTAGGATCTACATAAAAATACGAACAGCCAACAACGGTTGGCCATTGAATGTTGAATGCAATATGAATGCTAAAATAAAACTAATTTCCAAATACACACTATAGTTTACAATAATCACATTCTAATCATTCAAGTTAATTTTAGCACAAGTACCTCAATCTTACAATTTCTAATTAAGATTAATACCGACGTAAAAGAAACAATTTTAAAAAGAATTCTAGCACACTTACCCTTTACACTATTCCTATCCGTCCAGTTCCTCTCCCTACAGTAAATACACGGCCTATGTTTAGCATAGGTGACGAAGTAACAGTAAGTTATACGTAGCGAGATCTGACGGCCCTTCTTCAAGGCCTATACACCAATTGGTAAGATTTAAAATAAAGAAACTTGCACAAATGACATGCTTAATTGCTTAATGCTTAATGCTTTATTGGGGCACCTTTTGATTTTAGCAATCACTAGAATAGGAAGCAGTTGGATTAGAATTAACAAGAATTAGACGATCAGAAAGCCTTAAAAGCATGAAAAGCATTGGAAATCATTTGTAGTTGCCACTTTTTTACGCTATTGACAACCTACCTAGACCAGAAACGCGAATTTTTTTTTAAAAAAAGCATATAAAGCATTAAAAGCATTTTGAGCTGACAAAAAACATTATTTTCACATTTCCAGGAAAAAAGCAGCAGTTTTAGCATTTTGAATATTCGAAAAAGGCATTTTCAAAGGCAAAAAAAGCGATACAAAAGCAAATATACCGGAGCTCAAGTAAGCACAAGCTCATAAGCATTATTTGTGGGAGCTTCCAATAATCATTCATCGTACTTCTCAAATGCTTTAGTCGCACAGCACGGGTACGGTGTAGGTGCAGCGCAAACTCCAAGCAGGTTTCTAAGGAGAAGGTTCAGTAAATGGCGCCATTTATTTGGTGGGTGGTGTGCTATGGAGTTTCTTAAGGGAGCCGAGTTGCTTTTGCAATTTAGTATGATGTCAAAGGGTGGGTGAGTGGAATTTAAAATTCCCACAATTTCCTTAACGTCATTTGAGCTCGCTCTCTCGTGCAGTAGAGCCTGGAAGACGAGTAATACATGATAAATACTACCACATGATACGTACTCCGGTCAATTTCAAATCAAGCTTGAGATTCGTTCGGGCGAGAGGTGGTAGAATTTAGTTAGCTCTTGAAACTGAAACAGTTTGTAAAATCTCAGTGGTTGTTATTTTGTTCTTGTTAAAGTTAAAGTATATAATTGTTAATTTATTTCAAGCTGGACACTCTGTGGTGTTCACGTCATTTTTTTTAAAGAAATCCAAACTAATTATCAGGAAATGACGTAAAACTAAATCGTTCAAGTGAAGAAGCGAATCAACTTGTTTTTCCCAGTTCTTTCGTCCAACTTCACTTCACCCACTTTGCCCGGTATTGCCTTTGCATACCTGTTTTATTTTGCTGTTCCAGTTTACGATTACTACGATCATCTATTTACTGGAGTGAATTGGATTATTTCTTACCATTTGCCGAACTACCTATAAGAGTAAGTTTGTGCGACTTAGTAATTTTTTGATGCCAATAAAATAGTATTATTAGTATGATTAAAATAGTATTATTCCTTTTGCCGAGTAATTATATGTTTTAGCATTTCATGTTTTAGGGATCAGGTTTCTTAGTCCGGGTTTTCAAAAGTGGTTACCAATACCAAGTGGCGGTGACGGTGTTTTTGTATTTTTAATTGAGCGACGAAGTTTAAGTGAATACAGTTAACAGTATAATGAGCTTTCCGGATTTATTTGTTAGCGAGCCGTTGTCGAGCCGGATTTATTTGTTAGCGTGGTGTGTTGAGTGTTGATGTTGATTGACAGTCCAAGTCACATCATTATCATTAATGTCATTTGGCGGTTGTCAGCATTGTGCGTATTCTTGGTTGATTCTGTGTGGGTCGAAATGTGTTTGGACGCTAAACTACAAAGTCAATGCACATACTATTGACTGTATTTGCTGCTTCTACTTTTGAATTTGTAGAAGTATCTAGGAGCTGGTTCAATATTGGATTAAGTGTGGTGTATATGCAGCAAATATACAAAAAGGGACATAAATTGAGATCAAACTATTTTAGTTTACTACAAAATTTTAAAATGTTAAACCGTCCGTTTCTTTTGCCTTTTACCTTTCCACCTTCGTTTTATCTTTTCTAAAAATTCAGTTCTCGATAATTCCAAGGTTTACTGAGATGTGAATTGTACTGGTGCAGTTTTTACAGGTTGTATTCTATATGCCTTTACCTAGAAGGGACATTTATGATTAGTGAGCTTTAAATCAACGTAATGTGTTCAAGTTTTTCTTGAAAAAAATATGTCCAATGCCTCTACAATTAAAAACTAAAAGGACGGTACGAAGCAACAAATAACACTTGGGCAATCTGCACATGTCAATTAAGTTTCAGCAGTGTAACTTTCAGCTTCTGTGAATGGGATTTAGTTAGAAAGAATAATTTTAAATTAATAGGATAAGGTAGACTACGTAGGTAGACGAAACACATTTTTCCGTCATAAATTCTTTTCCCCAATTGCTACATTCCTGAATTTCTAAAATACTTAGATATGATTTCATCTCTCTGAAATTGCTTCGGTATTTCAGGTGATAATTTGATACTTTAGTTATGTGTAAAAATGTGTCGGAATATAATATTAAATGTCAAATTAATGAACATATAGGACCTATAGGTATAGTAAATCTGAACGACTATATTGGGGGCTATTAATGACTATAAATAAATGATCTTATATTTTGTTGGTATCTAGATTCAAAATGAGTGACAGCGATGATGATACGGATAGCGGAGGGCAGGGAGTTAACCTTGCGGGTTTCCTGTTTGGCAACATTGACAAGACAGGTCAACTAGAAGGTGACGTTCTTGATGAAGAAGCCCAGCGGCACCTTAACGCCTTGCAAAAGTTGGGTTTGGGAAGTATGATGGATCAAGTGATGATGGAAGAAGGGAGCGTTCCATCACGACCAGTCAAAAAGGCTAGGCTTGTATTCGATGACTCGGATTCAGATGAGGATGATGATGATGACGCCGAAGCTGCGTCGGATTACACTCCCGGTCTTTCGTCGGCATCAAATGAAACCACACAAAAGACAGCATCTCAAGATTACGACGATGACTATGACGAGGATGAAAAATCTCCGTCAGCCGTTGACTTTTTTGATATTGCTGAACTGGCAGAAGAAGACTTATCTGCTAGTATAAAATCAATAAATAGTTATTCAGCGGATGGGGATAACACAGATTACGATGCAGAAGAAGGTACTTTAATGCCACCACCTCCAGTTCCACCCTTAAAAGGAGCTAAAAGCAATGACAACTCAGAGAAAAAACTTGAAACTCCGTTGGCTGCAATGTTGCCTTCCAAGTACAAGGGAGTCAACATTACTAGTGTTTTCCCGGATTTCCGTCCTGACAAAATTCTGCGTTTTGCGCGCCTATTTGGTCCAGGAAAGCCTGGAAGTCTTCCTCAGTGGTGGAAAAATGTGAAGAAACGAAGGAAGAAGAGAAAAGCAGCCGATGGAATGGTTATAGATGATTTGGTTGTCGAAGAACGTGATGAGTATGGTTGGGATTGGCACTACGGGGAAGAACCTCAGGATTTAAATGACCTGACTGCGGAGGAGGTATACACCCATTTTTTTTAAATAATATTACTTTTGCTATCTTACCATATCGTTCTCGTTCTCGTCATTTACCATAAATTTGAATAGCTGACTAAAATTAGATTTCATTACGCATTGTCCTTAGCAATGTAATTTCAATAATTTTCCAACCATTAGAATAACCCTAAGTAGCATTGCATGTTTTTATTACTTTATGTTACTCCTGGGTTGAAGAAATTGAAGAGATGCCTAGCACACAAGAACCTACATATGAGTCTGACTACCAGAAGCTATAATTACATTTTATTTTGGGACAGCTTATAGTTGCGTTCTGAACTTATTCCGTGGAGAAGAGGAAATGCGGATTAAGAGAACGCAAGTAACGGCTTTCGTCCCTGGTTCAAGATTTTTAGTATTTAGTCATCAATTATAGTTACGCATTCACGACCCATTTTTCATTTGGCGAGCAATATAGTAGCCATGTCTCGCTTTAGTTTTACATCGCTTTGCCCCACGCCAAATGTTAAAGTTAGAAGGAAACGAAAAAAAGCAGAATTCAGTTTTGAAGCTGTTGTTAAAGAAATAGTAGAAAAAAAGACGTATCATTGTTCTTGTGGAAATGAACTTTGCTCAGGCAACGGATTGTTTGTAGATCATGAATTCGCTATCATTCACCCCCACAACATTGACACGGGGTCTGATTTACAGGTACGGTAGTACTACAAATAGTAAAATTATATAAGTGGGCCATTCTAATAAATGGTATTTAGTTGCTAGACTTCCAGTTTTCGTTAGATGATTGTATATAAATAGTATGTTTGGATAGAGTACATTAGAACTGTAGAGAATTCTGTTCGTTTTTGTTGCATGGTTATTGTTAATTTTTCAGAAAGAATTTTTGAGCAAAGTAGAACCTGCTAGGGAGTCAAGTGATCACGATGATAAATCAGATAAGAAGAAATTGGCGGACCAGTATCCAAAAACATGGAGACAGGGTCCTGCAGCAATATGGTACGATATGCTTGGTATTCCCTTGGACGAAGACACCCTGGATTACGGTTTTAAACTAAAGGTACGTAATTTATCATAGCGATCGTATTTTGCATTATCTGTGTGTTAATAAAATGACATTATTGCAGTAAACTTAAATACTGAATGGAGCTATATTTGTTTCTACAGCCCAGACCACAAAATGATACGGAGGATGAAGAATCCAGTGATGGCGAGGAGCACATACATGTTAATCAGTTGCAGAAGGAAGATGAATTCTCAGATGAAGTCTTTCACATGGTGACACAGTTGAATTGGGAAAGTAATATCATTTGGGATGGAACGGATATCAAGTATAAGAAATTGAACAAGAACTTGTCTGCTGGTTGGGTACCAAGTGGCGTGAATCGTACAGCACAAAACTTCAGCCAGCCGGGAAAGAATAATCCTCCGAATTCGCCCACTTGTACAACCCCCGTAAAAAATCAGACCTCGTTCGGGTCCTCCAATGTTGTAAACACCACCTCAACCTCAAGTTCAAAGTCGCAGAAATCTTCCTCGAAGCATGAAGACGCCAATTTGGCAATTGGTGGTCAAGCTGGTGATGATACTTGGTATTCGATTTTCCCGGTCGAAACGGGGGAATTAGTTCATGGAAGATGGGAGGATGAAGTCATTTGGGATACGGAGGCAGTGGAAACATTACCGAAGCCCAAAGTTCTTTCCATCGACCCGAATGATGACAATGTAGTTTTATGTATCCCTGATGATGTGGATCCCAATGCTGCTCAAGGAACAGCTGCACCGGTAAAGGTGAAAATTCCACATCCTCATGTGAAGAAATCCAAGATCCTGCTGGGTAAAGCTGGTGTAATCAATGTCATTGAAGAGGATAGTCCACCCCCTTCTCCCAAGAATGACGATAAAGATCCTTATAATATCTCAAATGACGAGTATTACCAGCCTAAGCACACTGAACAGTCGATGCTTAAAATCTCAGCGTCCGGAAATATCATCCAACACTCGACTCCAGTTGTCGAACTTCGGGCTCCGTTTATTCCGACACATATGGGTGCAGTAAAATTAAGAAATTTCCATCGTCCTCCCTTAAAAAAGTATTCCCATGGTGTAATGGCTTTACCTGGTCCACACGTCATTCTTCCCCTCACAAAGTTTATTAAAAAGAAGGCTAAGCAGAGGGAGATGGAAAGACTGGCTGCTGGTGGTGGTGATATTTTCTTCATGAGAACCCCAGAGGATCTCACGGGTAAGGATGGTGGGCTAATCCTATTCGAGTATTGTGAGGAACACCCGCCCCTTCTCAATCAAGTTGGTATGTGTTCAAAAATAAAAAATTATTACAAACGTAAGGCTGGGAAAGATTCTGGTCCACCTGAAGCTCAGTATGGTGAAACGACGTATGCTCACACCTCACCATTCCTGGGAGCAATGCATCCTGGTGAAACAATACAAACTATCGAGAATAATATGTTCCGTGCCCCGATTTACGAGCATCCCCTTTCCAAAACTGATTTTTTGATCATAAGAACTCGTGATAACTTTTTTATTCGTGAATTCGATGTCCTCTTTACTGTGGGTCAAGAGTGTCCATTGTACGAAGTGCCAGGGCCTAATTCCAAACGTGCAAATAACTTTGTCAGAGATTTCCTTCAAGTTTTCATCTACAGATTATTCTGGAAAAGTAGAGATAACCCCAGAAGAATAAAAATGGATGATATTAAGAAAGCGTTTCCTATGCATTCCGAAAGTAGTATTCGAAAGCGGTTAAAACTTTGTGCGGATTTCAAGAGAACCGGTGCAGATTCTAACTGGTGGGTGATAAAACCGGAATTCCGACTGCCTACCGAAGAGGAAATTAGAGCCATGGTGTCTCCAGAGCAGTGTTGTGCCTATTTCAGCTTAATTGCTGCGGAACAAAGATTAAAAGATGCAGGTTATGGGGAAAAATTCTTATTTGCCCCTCAAGACGATGATGATGAAGACAATCAAGGGAAGATAGACGATGAAGTGAAAGTTGCTCCTTGGAACACAACCAGAGCGTATATTCAGGCCATGAAGGGGAAATGTCTACTTCAACTTTTAGGACCAGCGGATCCCACAGGATGTGGGGAAGGATTCTCGTACATTCGTGTTCCTAATAAGCCACAGACAAGTAAGGAAGAACAAGAGGCTCAGCCCAAGAGAATCGTTACGGGCACAGACGCCGATTTACGAAGGCTTTCACTGAATAATGCCAAAGCTCTTCTGCGTAAGTTTGGAGTTCCAGAGGAAGAAATTAAAAAGTTATCACGTTGGGAAGTCATCGATGTGGTGAGAACTTTGTCGACGGAGAAAGCCAAAGCGGGAGAAAAGGGAATGACCAAATTTTCTCGGGGAAATCGCTTTTCTGTTGCTGAGCACCAGGAGCGGTACAAAGAAGAATGTCAACGTATTTTCGAACTTCAAAATCGTGTTCTCGCTTCCCATGAAGTCTTGTCTACAGATGAAGGTGAAAGTTCTGAGGATGAGTTATCTGACATTGAGGAGATGGGCAAAAATATTGAGAATATGTTGTCTAATAAAAAGACAAGCTCACAGTTGAACTACGAGAAGGAAGAGCAAGAGCGAAGGGAACTGCAACAGATGATTATGGGCGATGGGAAAAAGGATGATGATAAGCAGTCGAAGAAACCAAAGAAAAAAGATGAGGAAGACAACAATACACTTTGTGGCTTAGCTAACCACCCTGGCCGAGTATTGAAGGTACACCGCACATATCGAAATTCCGAAGGCAAGGAGTACACAAGAACTGAAACAGTGCGAAAGTCTGCTATTATTGATATCTACATGAGGATTCGTACTACCAAGGATGAGAATTTTATTCGCCAATTCGCACTCATGGATGATCAAGCCAAGGAGGAGATGAAGAAGGAGAAGAGGCGCCTTCAGGAACAACTAAGACGAATTAAACGAAACCAAGAGAAGGAATCCGTCAAGAAAGAGCCACAGCGGAAGAAAAAGATTAAGCTGAAGCCTGAGTTAAAGATGAAATGTGGTAACTGTGGGCAAATCGGGCATATGAAGACTAATAAAGCTTGTCCGCTGTACCAAAAGCAGAACTCCCCAGTGCCCCCATTAAATGTTGCCCTGACGGAAGAACAAGAGGAGGAAATTGAAAAAGAGATCATCAATGATGATGATGAACTTGTCAAAGTGGACGGCACCAAAGTTCAGATATCTAGTAAACTTGTCAAACACGCTGAAGAGCTAAAACGACGGTCATTAGTGCTGAAAGTACCGAAGGATGCAGTTACAGTAGCGAGACAGAAGAAAAAGCGAGTTGAACCTAGTCCCCATTGTGATTACCTCTTGAAAAAGGGCAAGACAACCAATCGTCGACGAGTAGATCCTCAGATTGTCATGGCTGGCATATTTGAAGCAATTTTACATGAAATGAAGATGCTTCCGGATAGTCAATACTTTATGTATCCCGTAGGTTCCAAGGGCATTGCTTTGCCGTCGTATTTTGAAAAGGTAAAACAGCCCATGGATCTTCAAACAATTCGAGAAAAACTTCGAGCCAAAAAGTACCATGTTCGGTCTGAGTTCCTCAATGACGTCAAATTGATTGCAGATAACTCTGCAGTGTACAATGGAGAGAAGCAACTCATTACATTAGCAGCCGTGAATATGTACGAATTGTGCAAAGAACGATTGTACGAGAAGGAGGACAAATTAGTCAAATTAGAACGTCAGATTAACCCACTCCTGGATGATGATGATCAGAAAGGCCTTAATTACATTTTAGAAACTCATCTATTAGCTAAAATCAAATCCATGAAGGAAGCATCACCGTTCTTGAAGCCAGTGAATAAGAAAGCTGTCAAAGATTACTATGAAATCATTCGAAAACCAATGGATTTAGAAACTATTCATAAGAAGATTAAAAACAACAGATATCGTAGTCGCTACGACTTTTTGGCCGATATGGAATTAATTCAACAGAATGCAGACAAATACAATGGAACCAATTCTGTGTTTGCCGAAAAATCTAAACTTCTCGTCAATATTTGCCACGATACTTTTGAAGAGTATAATGATAAACTGACATCGATAGAGATCAATATTCAGAAAGCAAGGGCCAAGTCCAAAGACGATGATACTCCCGATGAAGACGACGATGACGATGATGGTGATTCTACTTTCGGTGGGGATGATGAACCGCAGGAGGACCAAGATCAAGATTATTCGCAGTCTCATCGGGGTGATATGGATACAGATGAGTATTTCCAAAGTTCTGCTGCGGATTCTACTCGACAGAGCATGACTAGTATGAAAGAGGAGGAAGAAGAAGGTGAGCCTATTGTTAAAAACTTTCATTATTTTCAATGCTGCTGCATTGTCTTAACAGTAGTGGAACAATCACGAATTTTTTTGAGAAATTTCGAAGAATATTTACCCTGCCAAAAATGAACACATAATTATTTATTTTTTTCTAGTAATACGAGGAACTCTTAAAATTGTTATCCGCCACTTGTACAAATACAAATATTTTCTAATTAAATTAGAATACGAGTTACAATTATTTGAGCAGCAAAATAGCGAAACAAAAATAACATTTAAAAAAACATCTTAGAACTTTTGAAAACTTATTAATGGTCTACTGTGTCTAATTATTAAATGCTGTAGAAGTAATACTGAAATGAAGTATTTCTTTCTCTCTTCTCTGAGCTGTTTGTTCTTTAGGCCCTTGTCGTTGAGCAAGTTCATTTTTTCCCATGGTTTTGTAAGGAGGCCCAGGATCATGTAGGGCGTAGAGAGTTTAGGGGTGGTTTTTTATTTCTTGATGACTAATAATTGTTCATTGTTTGGGATCATTATAGAAGGAGAATACTTCAGCGATGATGATGAAGTGAGTCAGAATCCTCGAAAGAAATTGAAACCAATGATGGAAGAAACACATGAATCTAATTTGGACGATGACAGTCAGCAGGCAGTGGAAGCAATGATGCAGCTAAGTAAAAGCTTTGGTCCACCCCACACAGAAGTGAAAGACCCGTACCGATCTCAACTGCAACCCAGTTCAACCACAGCCCAGACGATCCATGATGACCTCGAAGTCAGTGACTCTGATAATGAGGATGGGGAAAGAAACGAAGATAATGGCGGCATTTGGTTCTGAACACTAAACTATGCTCCGGTCAATCGTCGATCGGCTTACCCCGAAACCCATTTTGAAATTTCCAGTTTATTGTATTTTAATTACGTGTACCTACATCTTTAGATCATACTCGTTACCTCCAGTCGGCTTTGATTTCATCCAAAATGTTGACAACTGTCAATGTTTACAAACATGAACGTGTGTACACTTTGGATATAATGACATACACCTGCATACACCTTCAGTACAGCAGACGTCACAACGTGTTTCCTTAAAATGTTACATATTTTAAAGCGTACAAATTAAGCTACCAGAAAATATTTGTACACTGACATATTTACGTCAGTTGCTACCTTTTTTGTAAACTCCATCAGGATGGGAGGGCTAAATTACTATTGTAATAAGGAAATATTATATAGTAGTACACTACTATAGCCTAACATTTTATTGCTCCTAACATATTTACTTTAGAGTTTTTTTTTACTTCGGTAAGTCTTAAAACTAGCGTAATTATCCATGTATATGTATGTCATCAGTTGTTTTTTGTTGTCCAGGAATAGAGGTTAACTTAACGGTTTAGATTAATTTCAGGATGGTTTATAACAGTGAGTACATTTTTCTAAGCGCAGTGTTGAATTTTCAAGTTCAACCTTGTCCATGATTTATTCGTGGCGAATAAGTTGTCATTTTTATCGATGTAATTTAAATGTATGATAATGTAGTGATAATATAATTAGTTTACAATTTAGGTAAGTTTTTTATGTATTTAACATGAGGAATAGAATTTATATTGAAATGACTGTTAAAAGTGTGAGTGCAGTTTGCAGAAGGCTTAAAGTATTGCGAAAAATAATATATATATATATATATATATATATATGTCATGCAGGGTTCGGAAGTGGTAAATGTCATGTCTTGTAAAAGGTGGTAAGTACCGGTAAATACCGGTGGCAGAAATGTTAGAATTTTCTTATAAAGTGGTATAGCGTTGTCTAAAGTATTTTTTGTTAAATTACTTGCTGAAAATTGGGTTATTTGGAACTAGAAACTGTACAAACATGAACCTTATTGTTTTTGTTTGTCCCTGAGACATTTGCAGTAGCCCCAATTTAGAACGAATAAAATTAAATTAAAAGTATAAAACAAATGTATTGGGTGCATTAAATGAGTGTAAACTTTTAATTCACCCATTGTTTTACTTTTATAACGAAATAAGTTACTAGCAAAGTGTAATTTTAATTAGCATCCATCTGACTTTTGGCCACTTTATATTGGTAAATACCACCTTATACCGATGGCATGGCATGTTACCCAGAGTAGTGGCATTTAATGAATCCTGATTTGTATGTGGTCTGATACGCTGCAATAATAATTATATGATACTGAAAAAATAAAATGGAAACATGGAATGGTATCGAAAATTACCATGACAATTTCGTGTGAATCTATTTAGCATTGCTTTCGTTCGATTATGAAAACATATTGCTTGGTCACATTTGCATCATATTTCACGATCAGTACTGTTCAATGCAAAAGTGCAAAAAATAGGAATGCATAATTTTGTGGATGAAAAAGACAGATGAACAAGATTAAACGCGGCTTTCTGGCTTTTTTTTTACGTTTATTATTTTTTTTGCTCGGTTGTTAGACAGTTGCAATGAGGTTTGATTTTTCTTAACAGAGAACACACAATTCAGCCTGAATTCGTTTCGTGTATATATCAATACGCTAAAATTGTCTCACTCGTTTTTTTCTCTCCCTTTTTCTATTCCATTTTTTCAACGCTGACTCTTTTTTTATCTTTTGTTTCAATAATAATTAATTAATTACTAATATTAATTAATCTCTCTCACAATCAAATATTCACTCAACAAATGGCACATTACACTATTGTCATCAGACGCGAGAATCAACGATTTCCATTTCAGTTTTTTGACGTACTGATAAATTCCATTCGTTATATTATTTTGTTTGAAGTCATACCATACACGCATTTCATTACCACTCCATCAATCAACAACAACAAGTTTATGTAGAGGAATATTCGAGCTCCGAAGAGCGGAATATACTAACTCATAAATCCATAGCATACTTAAATTCATTCAATGGATCAAAATCAGGATCATATCATATCATACCGGTCAAATCAAGCAAGCAAGCAATCAATTAATAATAATGCTCGTAATAATATTCATATCAAATTGTAGTTTTATCAGTTATCACCTTACAAAGTAGTCACATAAACTTTGAAAAAAAATCATTTTTTTGTCGCACCAAAGCAAAACTCATATGTGAAATACGAATAATTACATATTATTACCTATTTTGGTTTCGAGAGAATACGATACGATACGATGTAATATAATTAATTATATTTTATACAATTGACGATTTGTGTTGTGATCGGAAAAATTATTGTAGCAAATAATGAACTACTAACATTATATCCAGTATACACAGGGTAAAGAATAATATAGTATATAATTAGTAATAATTTTACCTATGTAAGAGTAAACAGGTAATTATAATTATATATAGCATATAATTATAGGACGTAGTTGAAGCGTTCAATAATAGTTATCATAATAGTTACATAAAATAATACAAATAATATTATTTAAAATGTAGGAATTAAATTTTTGTTTCGTTTCACTAAATACACTTTTATGTCACCTCCAACCACACATTCAATTTCCAATTGAATCAATTACATTATACAAAATAAAACCCTTATTCCTTCACATCCTTGCACGTTATTAGATGGTTTACTCCAAAAAGCTGTCACACGTTTCCATTTTTCCACACTCAATCCAACCACGCATTAAAAACGAAATTTAATTGAATGAAATCGAGTACAAAAAGCAACACAAAACGAAGATTGGGGTGACTCACAAATTACAAGCTTGACATCCGATGTTTTAAAAACCCACAGAATAATGGTAATAATTCATCTTATTTATTTCTTACAGATTCTCACTTGCTGATGATGATTGCAGAGTTTTAGTTTTTTTAACATACCTTGAACTTGAAACTAGCTACGCACTCATTTGTATTGTAAATTGTAATAATTGTATATATGTAATTAATAATAATACCTCTAATATACTCGGTACTTTTTTATTACTTGTTTTCAAAAATACCGACTTATAATTACATACAATAGTAGGTATGAATACCTTTCAGATTATTTTTGAATGACCAGTTTTATTTGACAGAGACAGGTAAACGAGTGAGTGATGAACCTATACAGTACAATTATAATAATTAATTGATCTTACAATCATTACGATTAGGTTATGTATACTTCCACTAACAATAATAATAATATTATAATAAAACAGTAATAATATTATAATAAAACAATAATAATATAATGTAATATCTATGCAATATGTAAATTAATAATATATACTAACAATAATGTAGTTGTAGACAATAATGATAATATTTTTTTTGTTTTGTAGATTGTAAATTGTAGAATAAATAGCTCGACACTTCGACATGGATTAGACATGTTACATATAAACAAGTAGAAGTTTTCGTTGAGAATCTAAAGACTAGATTGTCCATTAGTTGTCTCAACGAATAATTATGATGATGTTGAAGTCCTCTAAAAAATGTGATGATCAACCTCCGTCGTCCTTCCCCTCTTTCTAAAATCTTCATATTCTTATAATGTAATTTATCGTCTTTTTGTTATTTTTTTGGTTTGTTTTCCTTAACTTTACTACTGGCCTATAACAGTAATTATTTGTTTTACTTGTTTTTTTACTCATTTGGTAAATACTTTTGTGATCTTTCCCATTTTCAAAATTCTCTACCTTTAATTATCTATCCATATATAACTACTTAGGTAGGTTCTACTATTAAAGGAGGAACGACATCATCAATAGATATTACGTAAGGTATTTATATAGCAGTACAGGTGAAACACACAAGACCATGATATACGCGCAGCAGGTAAGAATTTCATTTTCAAGATTGCGATTATTTAACAATAATTAATTTCTTTAGAATGTACCAGATACGCAACATTCACATTTTTTGGATTTCGATTTAGTTCACATACATTTAGTTTCAATGTTTTAACACCTAAAGTACAGGGCGGGGTTTGCTTTTTCACATCTTTTGTTACTTTTAGATTTGAATTTTAAATCAGAACCATCATTATTTTATTATTTTTGGTTTTCCTTTTAAAAATTATGGTTGTTTGGTATTCGTGTTCGTTCATTATAATAATTACAACAACAATAAGATTTTTTATCTTTTTCCTCCCGTCGCTTATTCTTACTCACTTGCGTTTACGTTTACAGTTACCGTTTAGCTAATAAGCAAAGGCAATAAGTTTTTCATCTTTTTAAATATATTATGGATTGTTGTGAATACAAATTAAAATAGTAACCTTCGTCTCTTTTTTTTACATATGTGCTTCGTTTACATTTTTCATCTCTGATTATCTAATGATCATAGAGGCAATAGTTTTTTATCATTATTATTACTCACTTATTATTACTACACCTGTGTCGGTATTTTATGTACATACAGTAGAAGAAACGTTTTTTTGAATTTCGTGTCAGGTTTCTCATCTGCAGCAGACCGTCAAAAAATGTCAACTTATCACATCTCGAATTTTGTTCAACTTTTGAATAAGAAACAAGGATACGTGCTCTGACGGTGTGGACGTGATAAGTTGATAGTTCCCACGTCTGCACAATTTGCAAAGATTTAATCTGACCTGACCTTGACACGACTAACCATAACAATAAATTATAGGTAGTATTTAGTTACACTTGTATTGTAGTACGGAACAAATGACGTATTTCATGTTCACAAGTCAAAATCAATCATTTCACTTCTATATCATCAAAAGTTCATCTAAAATATTATAGAGTACCTAGTTATTAATTCAACTTTACCAACTAGATCATTCATTTTTATTATGCATAATGAATAATAATATAATAATAGTATGTAGTAATAATATTATATTACTGGACTTTTTTATAACTCACGTTTTTTACAACATGTTTTTCCATTTTTTTCTGAACACATTTTTGTCGCTTTACATTTTTTTTCTTATTTTTTTTAGTTTTATTTTTCGATTTTTTTTTTGTTTATTTTTTTGGTTTTCATTTCTGTCCTTCATTGAAAAAATGCGTTTTTTCAAGTATTTTTTTGTAATTATTTTCCCCTTAGCTTAAGATTTCCATCCTGTAGTACATTGTAATGGTGTAATTACGGTCGTAATTACGTTATATGTACCTTCCTTTATTACTAACTATATTTTCAATCTTAACGTTTACCATTATTTATATAATTATAATGCTTTTTTACTGTAGTATTAATCATATGTTTCATCAGCGTACGCTTTAATTCAGTATCATATTATACTCAAACGTTACACTTGTAGTCGTCTACTTTTCAAATTTTCGACGACTACATGAGTATATACGCTAGGATCCATGTTAATTATTAGAACAGTAGCAATGCCTTATCTTAGTTTGTATGTCGTGTGTGTATGTAAGGGATAGTGGTGGTGGTGGTGGCGTTTTCTGCAAAATTATTATGGTACTGGTTACTGGTTCTGTTTCTAGTTGGTGGGCTTTTGTGTACTGTGTATGTAGTACGACATAGTGTATGTAATTGTATTAATAGTTTTCGTGTATGTCAAGTCCGTAATTATTTTGTAATATTGTATCTTTTGGTTTTCCTTACCTATGCTTAATAATTACATTAGACATTAGATTTTTATAAATTTAAAATTGTTTCAAATAGAGCTCACTGCATAAATCTGCATATTTCAGTTACTGAGTCTTAGTTTCTTTTGGATAATAACATAGTGTAGTAATCTTCATATATAAATTAAAATAAACAGCACAAAATAAAAACAAAAATGCCTTCAATTATTAGTATTACCTACTCTTTTTCCCTACAGCTACATGTAATAATTAGTACTGGTACATTTAACGACAAGTATGTTACCGGGAAAATGAAACATTCAAATTCTAGATCTTGTTACTGAAACTTAAACTACTAGGATCATTAATGATGTCTGAGTGTCTAAGTGGCCTGTGACAAAATATACAGTTGGGTAATTACATGTAGGTAGGTCAAACTTAACAACAATCGGGCTAACGTTTAAAAAATTCAAATTTAAAGTTCAGAAATTAACCATACCACGTAATTTTGAATGGATAATCTAAAACGATTATAGATTTAAACGTTTGTCTTGTTTACATTGTATTATCTATTTAGTACGGTAAAGTATGCATAGGATAAGCTTGATTTCATTTTTTTCGTGTTTATAATATTGAACATGTGGTTGTTCTTCACAGCAAAGTTTAGTACACACGATGGCTGTCTGTCATTACTTTATATCATATGGATATCATGTCTCAATAATAATCATATTTTTTTAAACATAATTCATCAAGTTTTTTTTTACAAAATACTCGACTAATTACAATTAAGATAAGATACGTACCAATAATATCTACTATGTGTGTACCTAAATAACTAACTGTAACGTTCACACAGTATATTCACGAATAGCTTAAGTAACTTTACCTGGGCTCCCGCTATACTCAAAAACTGTGTACCTGATCCAGTAATTATTGCATTATATTCAATGACATAGTAAATTGTTTACTGCCCATGGCATTCTACGCTACAACTGTCATTTCTTGCCTTATTAATAACGATTTGATTTTCCTATAACAAGTCCATGGAACAACCAAGTACAGGCTGTAAAGGTAGTTGTAATATATTTAATATTAGTAGTTCATTTCATTAATCCTAAAAATGTAAATGCTATACTTCTATAAGGTCAGAGTTAAACGTTACATGTAATGTATGTATTGTTCTAGTCTCAATACTAAATTTCCTTTGATGATGTTAATGACGATAGATAGACTACAATATTGTAATTGATAAGTATGGTCCATCGTACATATCTTAATATACCAATATAAAATTAATTAATTATTTCATTCGTAGTTCATATAATAATAATACAAAGTATCAATTATAATTTGGTTAACATAGCTGACACACAAGAACAAAAACATTAATTCATAACCATGATAATTATAATTATAATAATATAATAATCAACTAGATGATTTCACTAGTACTAGATTCTTCTTGTCACCTGGCCCAAAGGAAGCAAGTCATTCATTTTTTTAATGTACTTAAAAAAATTTAACTCTACCTTCAACTTTGGTTCAGACTATACAGATTTTTTTGTTACTTATTTATTATGCTAATTATTTTTATTAAAGTAAGGTATCTCCAGCCACAGAAATCTGTAGGGAACTGTGTGTAACTTATACTGTGGACAATTTTCCAAACAAACTGCGCAAGTATCATGTAAAACTTGATACTTTACATACTCGTACCCCTTAGTCATTAAAATTATTTTTAAACAATTATTTCCTACAGCATCGTAGTATAAAGGTCAACTAGGCCTTCAGTATCTTATTCAAATTTCATAAATGGGATTTACAGGACTCCGGAGACGATTCTCGTGAGAAAGAAACGGGATAAGGGAATAACAAGAATGCATAGCAAGAAGATGAAATTCCAAGGATGTAACAAAGACTATTTAGGGAAACTGAAAAGCAGTCCACATTATCTATTCCACACAATTCAACACAAACCTTAGCTTTGTTTCATTGTGTACAAATAACTAATTTGCATTTTACTTGTGTTACCATACTAATAATAAGAAGTTACAGGTTACAGAGGCTTTGACTTGAAGTCCACATTACGAATTATAGGAAGGAGTGTTGATACCTTCTTACAAGTATCGCATCATTCGATCATAACACCTATGGAATATATTATAGCCTACTTACTACTTATTATAATACGTGTAAACAATAATCTTCCGTGGTCTATTATTTTGAACGTAAATTTCTAGTAATTACAAAGAGTTTTGGCAAACAAAAAGTCAACATAATGGTCTATTGAAAATTGACACTAATTACTATTATTATTATTACTATATAGTAAATTCGAAGTGAACTGCTCACTTTGGGCTCAGCAACTCTTTCATTAAACTTACCTAACTTGTTACAGTTGTTTGTTTCCTTTCATAAAGTAGAACAGAATGAGCATACAATACAATTAATTCATGATTGTGAGGGTGTTGTAGGTATCAAAAAAAGAAGTAGGGCACCTTGTTCCCCCCTCAATATCATATCATTGTTGTGTCGACTATATAACGATATATTAATAAATACATATAACTTACCAAATTAATTTAATTAATATAATTATAATAGCAATAAACTAGAAGATTTTTTGATCAGTCAGAAAAAATTGTCCCGGTTTTGTTTCGAGAGGACACTTGAAATCACGAGGGTTTGTTTTTTGTTGTAAAACTCGCGGGATGTAAATTTGATTTCTTATTTACGACTTTTCTTACATCACATCATTTTCGAAGTAAATGATGACTTGCTTTAACATTTTAACAACTTTTCTATTATTTTTGGTATCTAATTAAATTCATTAACAGCATTTATCAACGATTACAATAACTAATTTATTCTCCTTTAAAATGTATCAAAGGAAAAGGAAAAACATACCTAACAGAGTTGTGAAGAATTACATAATTAATTAATTCGCGAAGGATTTCATTTCCGTTTCTTGGCTTTTGCCTTTTCATTTTAAAAATTACGATTGCTTTGTCGAAAGTGAACTGGTTCATCATTTGTATTACTGCTTAATCACTAACGTCTCAAACATAATAATAATTGTATGTATAGTTTTCAGTTGCTGACGTGATGCGATAAAAGTACTAGGGGGTAGTCCATTTAAAAATGGGATGGGACTTTCGAAAAAGATAATATCAGTCATATAGGTAGTGTACAGTGCTAAATTTGAAGGAATCCTTGTATTCGGGCTTCCTCAACTCCAAAAGCAAAAAAACAAACAATCTTCTTTGTATTAACTTAGAATAGTACTGATCTGATGAGATTCCATTTCAAAGGAATTAGATAGAGCCTGGCTTCCTGGCAACCCGGGGAAGGTGAAACCCACGCGTACCGTCAGGACCATGTGGTTGACGGACAACAATGAGACGTGGTGCAGTTTCATCCACAGACATCTTTGAGAGGCGATTAAGAAGACGTTCCGGACGCTGGCTTTCCCTACAAGCCAAAAACATTGCCGATTACAATGTGCACTGCGGAAATAAATACAAACACGGTTTGCCACCGAAGAAGACTTAAATTACCCAAGCTTAACGACGGTACAAGCAGATGATTTCCCGTTCCGAGGATTCTGAAGAATGACGAATTCAACTTCGTCACCAGGATTCAAGTGGCTGTGATCCTTAACTTCAGACATGTGGAAAAATAACTTCTTTCCATCTTCCAATTCGTACGACAAAAATCCATATTGCCCTACAACGTAATATCAATAGACGTTAATACTGGCTTCTACATACCTGGTCAACTACTGATCTTGAAGAATATTCAAATTGCCTAACGATACCTTTAACGGCTTCAACTGTAGCACGCAATTTCTTTCGTATAGCTCGAATGTTAACAGGTTTCCCCTCAGCATCCAACTGGAATTCAACGGCGTCTCCCGAAGTTAATATCTCTTTCTTGTTGAGCATTGAGATAATGCCGTAGGCATAGCCGTGACCGTCACATCCTTCAATCAATCCGGTATACTCCAACTGATCCGGATTTGCACCTCGTACAGGACGAACTACACCGCCTGTCAGTATCTCTGGAAAAATTGCCGCTCGTCCAATGGATCCTTTGGGTAAAGGCTTCACCATGTCCGCAGCATGCTTGCCATTCACACTGCCCTTGTTGCTTACGACATACTCAACCTCTTGTCCTACTTCCAGACTCCCAAAGTCTCCCACAAGCGAACTATGAGTAATTCAAACACATGTTAATACGATATTGTATCTTCTACTAAGCATCAATACAATTCCATATTCCGTATCTGTTGAATGTTTTCTCAACTCAAATCCTTACAGACTAACGAATCAAGCCTAAAAGTACCTGGAATGAAAAAATATTTCTCCATCTTGAGCTACGGTTTCTATAAAACCGAAACCATCTTTCAGTGCAGCAATAAATCCTTTCATGACAAAGCGAGGAGTTTTGATGGCTCCATTAGCAGTGACAACGCCTCCTTCAGCTCCATTTAAATGGCTTCGAGGGGATTCAGCTTTGGAATGTATTCCATTGGGAACCTTGTCACATTCAGAAGACGAAAGAATTGGATTCAGGGATTCATCGATTTCATCAATCGGAGAATCACCTTCGTCACTAGAACTTTCGTTTGGTAGTGGAGTGTCTGTATCGGATGAGCTAATCGGGCCGTCCACAAGAGTAGCTACTTTGGGAATCGCATTGCATATTGGTTTCAAATCGTCTTCTTCCAAAGCACGGATATTAGCAGCGATTATTTCCTTGTTGCGACGAACTTGATGCATGTCGAAGATCACCTAAAGTATTATATTATCATATTACTTAAAATATTGACTACAAAAACCATTACTTTTCTTCGACAGTGATCGAGGTACTCCACCATACACTCATATTATCTCTATACATGTAATAGCTACGGCCTATTAATATATCCACATCCCTGACTCCGAAGTTCTTTGCAACAGTAAGCAGAACGTACTTACGGAGCCTAACATACATAACTAACTTCTACAGAACAGTAAAATAATGCGAGCCCTAAACTGTACCAGAAGAACTTTTAATTTACTTGATTTCGTTGCAATATGCGAAAGATATGATACAACTTATAATAACAGCAAGGAATGCACAACTATTGAACACACTAAACTTGCAATTGGAACTGATTTAAATAATTCGAAACTAAAAGTTAACCGTGTTTATGCAACGAATTCAAATTCAACTACTCTACCCGTAAATATTAAAATATCTGAGAAGTTGTGTATTCAAATCACGAACCTTTGTGCCAATGCGAATGTTGCGGAGAACTTTGCAATCCTTCCAGTGAAAAATAACGGTTTCTTGCTGCCAAGAGCTAGTGTACTGAATGACTCCAGGTTCGCCAGGTATGTCCGCTCCAGATCCAGATAACTGCTGAACAACGTCATTGTTGGACAATCCTTGGATAAGTCTCTCAGTGACATTCTGGGGAAGTCCTAGTACAGCCAATGAAGGCAAAATCCCCTCCAATGCTTCTTGGCTCACCCAAGGTGTGGACGGTTCCCGAACCACCATTCCCGTCAAACCCTTCCGCAATGAAACCTCAAACTGAACAACACCAGGTGGCAAATATTTAATGCGTATTGCAGCCTGACGACAGGGGCTGTGTACATCCTAAACGAAAACATCCCAGGACAAATAGATCAGCCAAAGTTTGGATACCTAGGTTGGGTCATCACAAAAACTAGACGCATTACGCTAACACTTACCGGCACAATAGTAAATTCAATATCGTCGCCAACTTTCGGCATTCGATTATACTCTAAAAGTTCATTGAAACGAAAGAACATTTTCTGCTCTCGTTCAGCACAGGAAATAAATCCAGTTAAATCCTATAAAACCGCATAAAAACAAATTAGCAACTGAACCAACTCTTGGCACAATTACATTTATAGAAAAGAAAAATGTACGTACTGCACTTACAGCATGAATTTTAGAAATAATTCCTTGTTCCCTTCGTTCATCAGATACAAGAAATGAAGCCAAATCAAACTGAATGTTGGTAGCTTTCTGTTGTTTATCCCGGCGATCCGTGGCAATCTGAAACTCAACCCAATCTCCGTGACGAAGAGTGAAGGAGCCCTTTTGATCCTTCTCCCCAAAAACAATTTCCAGTTCCTGACGATTGGGACCGCGGTAGCGAAGTCTCCCCTGCATAGTTTCTGTAGGTCCCATTGCCGTTGGACTAGCATTTGTCCTATCAATCGGTTTCAGCACCTATATAAACGATTACAGTTATAGCTTCCAGTCAATTTTCAGCAATTAACAACTAACATCGACATTTACTGTATCTCCGAATAGTAACCATCTTTTAAATTTCTCTCGACGCAGATTAAATAAATTGAATTTAAACACAAACTTGTGCCTACCTGTCCCTTAAGAGTTTCAGCTCCAATATCTTCAAATGCAACGGTTCCAAAGGGCAACTTCGTAATGCTGCAAGCAATTTCCTTGCCCTGCAAATGTCGAAAAACATGACTCACGTAAGCAAAGGAAACAATAATCGTCACGAACGCAAAATAATCCAATTCATTATAAACTTACATTGCGTGTTTGAATGTTGAATTCCACGTTATCTCCAATTGCCAGATCCTCGTTCACTCTTGTCTCCGCAAAATTAAAAGTGATTTGCTTAGCGACGTCGGCCCTCTCAATCATTCCCGTGTCCATGAAGAGTGAACACAAGATTCCCCGGTAGAAAATGGGATGAGTAGGGTTCTCCAAACGGATAAACCGAGCATTTAGATTTCCGCTTCTGCAATCGCAATAATAAAGAATTTGTCAGCCGAAGTCCAAATAGCCAGGGATAGAAAAGAAGGCCACCAAAAATGATCGAAGTTACTGAATTAAAAAAACCTGATTATAGGTAATTACCTTTGATTGGTTGCAATCTGGAAGCTCACCGTGTCGCCACTAAAAATTTCACAAAAACAAGATTTATCAAATGCATTTCTATTTTAAGTAGATAATTACGTAAATCCACGAATCTACACCAATATTTTATAACCATCAAGATTACCTTGCCAGACTAACGTTCCCTTCTATGTCATCCTGATTGTACGGAAGAAAAAAGCATTCTCCTCGATTCTCGTAGCTAATTCTTCCTTCTCCACTCTCCGACGTGGTGGTAACCATTCCACTCAGCCTATCTTCTCCCAAAAGAACCTGCAACATCAGAAAATAAAGACAGTGTTGAGCATATGTTGAAGCAGCGTTGGGAACTACATCTAATTATTGTATCCTCTTACTACTTCGGGGCCGATCTTCGTAACAGCACTAGCAATAGGTTTTCCAGTCCGTCGATCATACGTCATCTCAAATTCGACTGGATCCCCGAGTCGCAGGTGTTCAATTTTACCCTCAAATTGGCTGTAGTGGAAGAACAACCTAAACCAAAAAATAATAGAAAAATTGTAGACGAATGAATAAGCATTAGAAAAAAATAGTTATTGTACAGCCCAAAAACACCGCTATATGAATCGAGCAGCATTCATTTCGTAGTGTGGAAATAGTAAAATCATCTTACCGCGCATTTCTTTCACAAGATTGCAAGAATCCATACGAATGAAGAAGCTTCTCAACAATTCCAGTTTCCCTGATGCCCGCATTATCTTTGTCTTGCAACTGAGAAGATTGAGACGGAGGTTGAGATTGGTAATTGTTGGTGTTGGTGTTCTCCCTCTCACGGTCATTACGTTCTCGATCAGGATTTCTGGCATGATTGTTGTAATGCGAAGATGATCGATTCATCATCGATGAATTGCCATAGTGATTCTGACCATTCGTTTGGTTGTCCGAACCACCGCCAGAAGCCTGCAAAATTCAAAGGTATCAAGACAACGGAACATGTAGAAACACAATTCTACCCTCGAAACCTTCGTACACTTGATGATCATGATTCTTTTCACGTTGATTTCCATTGTGAAAACCAACATTTCTGGCGGTTGAACGAAAATTGAATTCATAAACATTTTCTGAATAGCTGGAATGGTTGATAGTAAAAATAAAACGATATCTAAGCCAAAAACATGGGTTTCAAAATCTACTCGTTTTATTAAAAAACCAACTTGAATGAGTTCTGTGCATACGACGTTCCATTCAAAATTATTGCCCCCAAGTATGCCCTACTTTTAGTACAGCAGCATCATGTAAAAGTGCATCGCATTGTCTTGTACCTAATGCACTTAAATCTCAACGCTAAGAAAAGGATACTTCCTTTCCACAGCAATTTGACTTATAAATATATGCCTATTCGGCCGACATTGACCTAATTATATGCAGAGCCAACTACACTCCGAATACTTGAAATAGCATCTTTAAGCAAGCTTAGTAAAAAGAAAGTGAAATTGAAATGAGTGAAAATGATACTCCGCTGAATGACTAAAATGTGAACACTGCCAAACAGAAAGTGTTTCAGCATGACGCGTATTATGCATTTCTTCAATGATTATTTTTGAATTTTGATGAATGGACAAGTTCTGACTTGACCATACACCATCAGAAATACACTGTGTGCTCAAATAACTACCTAGTCAAGTACTCTAGAGACGTTTACTCAAAATATTTGACACTCACCGTTTCTTCAATGCAGAAGGTCGAGATGGGAAACATCGGTGCATTGTTCGAAGAAGAGTTATTAAAGTTGTAGGTTGGTGAATGAGGTCCACCTCCACCGACGAAAACGGGAGATGAATTTGACATGTGCTGGTTCTGGGAATGATAGGATGGAGACTTGGATTGCCCCTGACCAACATGATTATTGGAGACCAGAGGAAGATTTCCTCCAGGGTCCTTGGGATTGAAGAATCCAAAAGAAGTGGATGAGAATGGATCAAAGAAAGGAACACTGGGACTGGATGGCTCGACGGGTCCCCGATGATTAGTCGACGCTGGAGACACCGAGTTATAATTCGAGTTCAAGCCTGTTCCGGTGGGACATCCAAATGACCTACCGAGAGCTTGGTCAAGAAATGCCTTCAAGTCGATAACACCGCCAGCAGACGTGTCTTCCGAAATTCGAGTTGATCCAAAATTCCAATTTGACATTGTTCAGCCTTTTCCTATTTACCTATTTATTTAGTGTACTTCTTCGTATCTTTAGTGTTTTTTGTAAAATTGATATTTATATCACAAGTAAGTTGCAAGTAATACGATTTGAGTTCCTGTTCTATAATATATACTATTATTTCATATATATATATTTATCTTAAGTCAAACAACACAGTCAAGTCACTTAAGTTGACGAAAGCACAGACAACACATTATAGTTTACTTTTTCTTTTTTTTCTTTTAAATCTTGGTAAAATGTTTTTGTTTTTTAGAGAGAGAGTGATAAAAAGAAAAAAAATTCTCAAGTCTCAGTCTCACTTGTTCTTATTTCGTTTTTGTTCACCGGAGTTTCTTGAATGATTATTTGTAGTTTAATATTTCCGTATTCTTTTAAATAATTATTAAATTATTAGTGATTACTCTTGAATTGTAGTAGTCGTACTCGTACTAGTATTTATCCTTTAGTTTTATTTCATATTCTGGATCTCTGTTCTGTACTCTTACTTCCCACAAGCTTCTCGCTCCGTTTTTTCTTTCTCTCTTTTGGATGTGGTACAAGTAGTACCGTACAACGTACAACGATGTGTATCGTAATGTAATTGTAAATTGTATGTATATATCATATAATAAACTCAGTCATGAACACTCACTCAAGTTATTAAAAAAATTATACTTTTCATTACTTATTTTGGTTTGCGTTTATACTTGTGTGTGTAATGGAGTCCTTTTCTCATAAATTGACTTTTTCATTGCTTATCACAGCTAGTTAACCAGGCAAATACTTATTTATTCTTCGCCGTACAAGTAATTCTTCTTAAATTCTACTTATTATGTATTTATTTTTTTAAAAAATTTTCTTTCAACCAGTTTCTACTTCTTCCCTTCTTCTCCTCCCCTCTTTTAAAACTAAGTAGTAGTAGTAATTAATAGTAGTAATAGTAAATCGTACTAATAATAATAGTAGTAATAATAATAGTAATAATGATAATAATATTATTATTAATGAAGGTAGATATATTTATCAATATCAACTATACGTTTCGATTTAAGTGTTAAGTGTCAAGTGTGTAACAATAATTCTGCTTTGTTGTTGTATTATTATTAATTTTTTTTTGTATATCTTGTATTTACTTTACTTTTACTTGAGTTTTAGTAGCCTATTGCCTTCTTTTAAATTGCAAATGCAAGCCAAGCCGAAGTCCAAGTAGTTGTTGTAGTAGTTGTTGTTGTAGTAGTAGCAGTAATATTATTAGTTGTTGTTGTAGTAGTTACTGTTGTTGTTGTTGTTTGGTTGCAGTAAATGTAATAGTATAATAATAGTCAGTAATAATAGCGTAGTACTAGAAGTAGAAGTTGTAGTATAGCAGTTAGTTAGTAGTCGTGTACTTACTTATTGTAGTTTTTAGTAGTTGGTAGTTTTGGTAGTAGTAGCAATGATGAGGTTTTTTTGAGTGTTTGAAGATTGATTTGATGATGATGATGCTGATGATGATGATGATGAGAGAAACCAAAAAAAAACTTAACAATTTTGATAGTGTAACAACCCGTGTCGATTTACGTAACTGGAGCAAATTTCCAAACTTGTTTTACTGTTCAATGAATTACGGTTACTGGATTGAGAGATGATGTGGAATTTACTTGATATTTTGACAGCAGATGAAATTAGGTAAAATTTTACGTAAATACTCACCACAACATACGAAATTCAGCCATTTTTATGGCTAGCTAGCATACTCGACTGTCTCTCGCGATCGTCTCGTAGTTGGTAGTCTAGTAGTCTGTTTCGCATGTAGATATGTACGAGCATCACATCGCTTCACCAACAGCCCAAGCTCACTTGACTCCACAAGAAAAAACGTACACGAAACGAAACACACCACTCTACACCCGTACACTCTTCCACTCGGCCACTCTACACAACCATCCACCGTCCAATTCCATGCACTCAAAGTGCGTAGCCAGCACCAACCTTCTCCACTCCAGCCCATCAACCAACAAATCCCAACTATTCCAACTCACAGGCTCTCTCCACAACATACACACTCCCACTCAGACGCCATGTTCCTTTTCCTCGTCTCAAACAACAGCAAAACGTTTTCCCTCCCTCCCTCTCGTCATTTATAAACGTTCCGTCATGCCTACAACGACAACTACGTTGGCTTTATTACTGGTATGGCATACGCACCTGCTACGGTTGCTGTTGCCTCCGCTGCTCCTACCTTTTTTACAATCTCTTCCTATGCTTAATAATCCTACCCTACTCCTATTCCTAGTACTATTCCTAATATACCTATTCCCAATCCCATTTTCACAGGACTCCACGACTCATCCATAAACGACGTAGTGCCTTAAACAATGTCACACTTGCGTGCATCGTACACCACACAATTCCCACGACATCCTTGAACCACCCTCTCTTTATGTTTATCACGGTTTTCGTTCTGTTGTTACTTACATTAGATTTAACAAGAGCCATGGCATGGTAGACAAGACCAGACAAGACAAGACCAGAACCAGACTAGAGCATTGAGCAGACCAACCAAGCCATTCCATTCCATACCATGCCATGACAGACCAGACCAGACCAGACCAGGCCATGCCATGCCATGCCATGCCATATCATGCCAAGCCAGGCCAGGCAAAAGGTTCTTTGTATTTCTTGTCCTCTTTCGCTGAAGCCAAAGCTAAAGCCATCTTCTACGACTGCGTCGGCCTCCTGCTACCATCATCGCCATCGCAACACCAACACCAAGACCAAGACCAGCTAAAAGAGCCAAGTAAAAGTTCTCGGTCCGTGTCCATCCATCCATGACAGCCTCAGCACAGCAGTACTCAGCACCGCACAGCAACAACAGAGGCGATATCAACCAAGAGCTGGCTGTAGCAACAGCATTTACCTCTATCTGCTTACCCCTTGGCAAAATGTTCTATCTTACTCTTAGGTACCTTAAGAGCTGGAATGGAAAATAATATCCATCACACACGATTTTATGCATCTTTTTTTTTGCAAACTGCAATTCTGTAATTTTGCAAGATTATGTTAGACGCAAATTTTCGTATTTTTTCGGATTTAAGTAGCGAGCAACAGTCACACCAGCATCGTCGTTCGTGGTTTTTAAGAGAGTCAAAACGGATTTGCGATTTTCAGTTGGAAAAATACGGGAGGTAGCTCAGTCCTAGCTGGATGAAAAGTACATACATACATAACGTAGGGAAATTCAATATGAAATGCTATAGTATGAAGTGCTAGCAATAATTCTGCCCCAGTCGCCCCAGTGCCTAGTTTTGTTCAGGGAGTTTTATGCACGATACTATTTCGTATTGCTAGATACTAGATACTAGATACCTACTAGATGCTGGGGCCGGGGCGGGGAATGGGAATGGGAGGGATGTTTCTGTGGACATATTATGGACTTTTTTACGGAGGAGCTGAGAATCTGTGTCTGTGTCTGAGGAGAGAGCAAAGCGCTGAAAAGAAATAGGAAGGACACCACTTCATTTGCATTGTACAACCGAGTCAAATTCAAGAATTGACAAGAAGCTATTTCTTTGTATAGATGTCTTCGTCTTGTGCTGTCTGTGCTGATTACATAAGGTCCTATGTAGTAGTCCTCTGGTACTATGTATTTCTTTTATTTGATTATTCTTCTCATCAGGATTTGGAGTTTTGGAGTCTGTAGACTCTCTCTCTGGACTTTGGTCTGATGTGAGATGTGATCTGGTCTGGTTCTATGCTTGTGATATATGCTGTTGCTGCTGATTAGGGTCTTCCTTGAGTTGACGTTCAGCTTTATGAAAGATTCGGAGGCAAAAGGCAGGAGAGAGGGTTTAGGTTTGGCGTTGGGTTTTTTGGTGTGATCTCTCATGTCTGTAAACGTAAACTGTGTTGCCATTGCGTATGGGATGTTTTCCATTCCAACTGCAACCCAACTATTTGCGGCCCCAAAATTTATCCAGATTTCTCGACATTTTTCCATGCTTGCATATTGAAGTAATCTAATCCAGTATCCGATGCAGTTATGCAACGCAAGGTTTATTTTATTGTAATTGCATGGGTATTTAGAATTTAGATTAGATTAGTCCATGGTGTGGAATCGTATCATTATTATGTAGTGATAGTGCAGTGTATAGGTACACTGTGCTAGAACCGCTAAATCTTCCCTTATTCCCTTGCATTGCGGACATTCCATGGTTGAGTTTGAGTCCCATTTGGAGCTGAAAAATGTTGGGTACGTTAGTTGTGGTTGTGGTTGTGATTGTACAGTTGTAGTTAAGCAAGTATGTAGTGGAAGCAACTAGGACGAAGCAACTTGATTGTTTTTAAGTGTTTTGCATATGATTTGGCATTGATTGTCAAAATGGCAGTTGGTAGATAATATTTATAAACATCTTTTTCTTATTAGTTGAATACAAATGATTGTATACAAAAATTAATGTAGATACAGAAATGCTAAGACTGGCACTCACTTTAGAAGCTGTGGTATGGAAATGTGAAAATACCTGCCGATGAAAGTTTATCGGAATCGTATCGATTCCTTCGCCTCAGTGAGATTAAGTACCTAAATACTTCAACTTGCATTTATAGTATAGGTATTCTACACGATTCTGTTTTCTGTTTCCTTCTGTTCCTGATCCTGAGTTTTGATTATTGCCGACTTCTTGGTTGTTTATTTTATTGTTGTTCCTCATGATTATATTACGATATGCTAGGCTAGGTTGGAATGTTTGTTATGGAATTTTTTTCAGCTTCTCGAGTGTTTTATAAATGTGGGTATACTGGGTATAGTATGTGGGTAGTGTTAGTGTAGTATAGTCGTATAGTGTAGGTACTTAAATGTAGTCGTAGCTTGCTTCCATGTGCATACGTTGCATTGGGGACGAGCAAAGTAGGTATATGATAAAATGATAACTATGGGAAGAATTACTGTGCTTATTTTGATTTTTATTCACTAAATACGGATTGGGTATGTAAAGCATGTAGGTATGTAATTTGCTGCATTATACTGTTGGATTGGTCTACACAGATTTAAACTGTGTTTTGATTTAAATTAGTATATGTATCTAAATGTCGTCAAATGTTTAAATCTATTCAGTTAGGTAAGTGTATTTATTTTTATCAGATTCATGTATTCACGTTGATTTTGCTGGGGGAATGAGAAATAATTCGAATGCACAATGAGTTTGGAATTAGATTTTCAACTGCCTTCAGGCGGTATAGCCGAATATTCAAAATTATTTGAATAGCTTAAATGCCCGGTACAGTACCTAGGTCCCACCTAGATTCGTGAGCAAACGAATTATCAATTTTAGATTTGAATTTTAAAGTACTTTTTCTGATGAAGCCTGCAGGTATACAGATTTATCTCGTATTATTGTGATTGTGAGTTGGATGTTTATATAGTGAAAGAGCAATCAAGCGTATTTTGTGGATGAAGGTGGTATGACTGGTTACATACACGCATGTATTAATTCGACATTATAATGATTGATTTATTCATATTGATGCTCCTTTGAATGTTCAGCCCGACTTTAGTTGGCATTCGAAAATTCAAAATATTGAACTGAGGAACTGTCTTTTCCAAAGTTCATATCTTTTCGTTGATGTACAGCAACAACTCAAGACAAGTCCACGGGCGTGTGAAATAATAACATCTAAGTAAAGTGTGTTTGTGCGGTGGAATACTTAATGCTTGATGTAGAAGTCAAAAAAGACAATCGTATCATTTTTTTTGTACGTTTTGTATGCTACCATCATAGCATTGCATTACCATTGCATACTCAGAGCATATTATGTAAGCATAATGCTATTACTTCAAGTTGAAATTATTAGAATAGATTCTAACCTATTCCATGTAGTTCCATCTTAACAGATAGCACGTCCTGTACAAAAGCGGTTGTATAATGTATAACTTAAAGGGTAGGTAACCAGTTCCTCATTATTCATCGGGGCTTTATGGAATTTATTAAACGGTTTTTATCTTTTTATCTGTGGTAAGTTATTGAACCGAAAAAACGAATTCTTGCAATTGCAAATAATTGTAAGTTCTAGGTCTTAGTGAGATTCGAAATTCGAGATTCCTTTTACACCTAGGCAGATGAGTATGTTTCTTGCGGATATTGTCATTAGCTTATGTGTACTCATGGGGCAAATTAGAATGGTAACCTACACAGCTACAAAGTAGGTACTGACGATATCAGTGCTGGGCACATTTACCTATGTAGCCAGCTGAAAGTCCTGAAAAAAAACTATCAGTCGCCCAGATACCATCTAACTTTAATCATTTAAATATCCCGTACTTATAATGAATGCAGATAAGTATACTGTAACAACTGATGTGTCAAAATGCCAAAAACTTACCAGGATTTGGTATATATAATCTTGAAGGTAATTTGGATGCATCTTAAAGTTTAAAAAAGAACTTCCCAAAAAAATCGAAGTATGTCTAAAACACATCCCAAGCGTATCTAAAAATCTAAAGTATATCTAAGCGCTTTGAAAATCAACTTAAATGCATTTCATAGTCCAAGACGCATTTTAAATGCGTTTGTGATTCACTTCAGACAAGCTGCGGTGAAGACTGTACTGAATCCTAGTAGGTTTTCGGGGTTTTAGGTGGATTTTTCTGTTTTTAATTTTGCTTAGTTTTTATTGCTGTAGTGTATATCATAGTTTAAATGAAACTGAAAATACATATCGTGAGTTAAGAGGCAAAGTGGCCGATATCCATTTTTTCTAACAAGCAAAATGGCACAAATCCAGAAATCTATAAAAGCAAAATGGCGCAATAACGTAAAACTAAAACTTACAAACGTGCCATTTTACTTTTAGGGATTTTTGGATTTGCGCCACTTTGCCCTTAAGAAAAAATGGACATCCGCCACTTTGCCTCTTAACTCACGATGTGTAATTTAAAAAAATCTCTGTTACCATTATTTAAACGAATCGCTTCTATATATACAGAATTATTTTTTTAAATAATTCATGCAGTGTTCATAGACTCGCTTTTTCTCTGTCTACTATGATTTCGATTGGTCTTCGTCCTTTCAGCATTTTTGAATCTGACTGCAGAGTTAGATATGGTGTTGGTGTTGATTTGGTGTCATAGGCAATTATATCAACTATTCTTTTTGACCCATTCTTCACAATGCAATATGGTTCTTCGTGTGCAGTTAGCATAGTATCGTTGAGAGTCTGCTAGAATTTTACCTACGGATTACATCCATGTCTCTGGCTACGAAAAAGTTCACCTTGTAAACAGAAGCCTAGAACATGCATGTTATGTCCTAGGGTGTCTTCCTCAGCGAAACAATAGCCGTACACCCTTTTCCTCTCACTTGCTCTCAGAGGGTGAGATCTCAGATTTTCGCTGATTTTCGCACAAAATTGCCATAGATACAGCTGAAATACTATGGAAATTGTTTGCGAAA
>JAAXYX010000415.1:0-40214 GCA_036851915.1 Ptenothrix huangshanensis
ATACGATGGTCAGAAGGTGGTCGAGAGCTGCGTGGAGTTTCTATAGTTTGTAGGTGAGAAGAGAGCAGCAGAAGCACACTCCTTTTCTTAGGTGTGGCCAGACTGGCATGCCATGCCATGCCAAGCCAAGCCAAGCCAAGCCAAGCCAGGACAAGACAAGACAGGACAGGACAGGACAGGCCAAGCTAGGCTAGGCTAGGCCAAGCCAAGCCAGGCCAAGCCAGGCCAGGCCAAACCAAGCCAGGCAAAAAGTAGACATAAGCACTGTATATATAATTATTCCTATTCAAAAAAACCACACATCAAAGATTGTTTAAATACTCAAATTTCCGTCTTATAATATTATGTTCGCATTGTTATTTCGATTGCACGTTTTTTTTCTTCAGACTTGAGACTAGGAGTCAGCTGTGAAGTGTAGGATTACTATGATACGTATACCCTAATAGTTTGATTACAAAGCAGTAGGATTTGTTTGTATGTGTGAAACAGTTTTTGAAATCGTCCTGTGTTTGTTGTTTGTCTCGTCTTACACTGTGCCATTGCCACAGCTTTAACTGTAAGGTAACGTTACGAACTAATATAGAAAAGAAAGATGTAAAGGATGGACATGGACAGGATTTTTGATTTACAATGGGCACGGTCAGTACAGAGAAAAGATACGAGTGAGGAAGAAGACGACGACGAGAGGAAGGAAACAAAACACATAACAATACTCTGATAACAATCTCTTGGAGAACTTAGAGTTTTTTTGCGTCAATTGATGGATGGAAAGATAGAACGTGAAAAAGGAACAAGAACGAGAATCATAATGAATAGGAATTCGAATATGATGAATGAGGATTCAAATTCAAAACACCAAACTCCAAACTCAAATCTAGACAATATCCATTTGTTCACGTGTTGTAAATTTAAATAATCATTTTATGACTGACCTAAGTCCAAGCTTCCAGCATGCTTACCTACTACATATACGATTATGTGTATACTTTCAATTCATAATTGAATAGCAAAATACCTAGTAGAGTTTTATATAACAAGAATAGTATAATAATTATTAGTAGTATTTTTGCTTCCAAAATGCATATATATCTGCCTAGCCAAGAAATACTAATAGTCGAAATAGGCAATTACAGATTTCATTATTTGCTATTCGTGGAAGTGAACTGAGATGAGGCGATGATTGTCTCAAAGTTTACAAAGCTTCCAGCATGCTTACCTACTACATATACGATTATGTGTATACTTTCAATTCATAATTGAATAGCAAAATACCTATTAGAATTTTATATAACAAGAATAGTATAGTAATTATTATTATTAGTATTTTTGCTTCCAAAATGCATACATATATATATCTGCCTAGGAAAGAAATACTAATAGTCGAAATAGGCAATTACAGATTTCATTATTTGCTATTCGTGGAAGTGAACTGAGATGAGGCGATGATTGTCTCAAAGTTTACTTTTGTGTTCGTAATGTTTATTTGTCATTTATGTGGCATGTTTTTGGCTTCGTACCCATGAGCTCTTCCTTGCAATATACTTACATTGCCTTGGTTCTTTTTCTCGTCATTTCATTTCATTTCATTTCATTCTATTTCCTTTTCTTTCTGTTTGGTTTCTTTTGTGGAAATAAAATGGAAAAAAAATTGCGGATGAGGAATGAATTAAAATTGGCATACCTAAATATAATACAAAATCAGTAGAGACAGGCAGGCAGACAGGTACCTACTTTTCTACCTGCATAGCACGGACAGGTACTTGTGTGTTTAGACTTACACAGTTCTTTATTTTGTGAAGACGACCGGCGAATTTAGCCTGACTTGAGCAATGTGTGTTGAATTGATGCATTGGATTGGCTTGGCTTGGCTTGGTTTGACTTGGCTGAGAATAGCATGTGTGTGTGTATAGGAGATAGTTAAGGGACAGTGAGAGGGAGAGAGAGTAGCAATAAGATATAGGATCCAAAGAGTAAAGAAAATAATAATATTCTAGTCGTGTCCCATTAAGACGGCATTAAAGTGAGAAAGAAGATTTAGGAAGAGAAGAGCCGAATGAAATCGCCGTCCGCGTCCTACATTACCAACATTACTGCGTGTGTGCAGAGTAATGTCTGTGATAATGATGCTCACATATAGTGTACACCAACTTCAACTCGAAAACTGAAAAGATGAGAGTTACTTTAATTTAACAATTTACCTGTACGCAATCTAACCGAACATCGCCTAGCATAACATAACACAACATAACATAACATGGGTAATCTCGTATAGCATAGCATAGCCTAGCATAGAGAGAATAGCAATAGCAATAGCAAGCATAACACAAACACAAACACAATTACAATTACAATTACAAGAACAAGTACAGCGATGACTATAGGACTACAAATAATGCAAATGCAAAATACTTACAACCACCATACACAATACACAAACGACACAGAACCACAAACTGACGTACATTCTCCTTTTAAAAATAAATAAACATTTATCCTAATAATGCTCTGTGTACTTCATACTTTATGTGCAGTAATAAAGAACAGATTATAACTCTCATCGTCAGTTTGCATCGCAGAAAGAGAGAGAGAGAGAGAAGCACATAGTTGAATGGGAAGCAAATCGTTTCGAACTTTTCCTTCATTTTTGATTCTGTTGATGAAGAAACTGAAATAATTTAATAGTTTTGAATATTTCCACTTGAATGGTGACGAGAGGGTGAGGGGAGGGAGAGTGGAAAAAAAAGAAAAGGATTATGGTAATGTATCCACTTAGTCTGTTGGTCTGTGCGTCGGTGTTTGTGTGTGTACGATGCTGACGCTGATGCTGATGCTGATGTTGATGCTGATGTTGATGTTGATGCTTGGTCTGTTAAGGAAATGGGAAGAAGACACTAGAGAAATTACACTGAATTTGTAAAGTGTGTTTAGAATCTGTTGAGCTCGTATTTTTGTTGACTCTGAGGAAAAACTAACAAGCCACAAATGGTTTGTTGACGTTAATGATTCGTTTGCAGTGTGAGATGATGATGATTATGATGATTATAGTTGGTGATAGTAATCGTAAGTTTTATGAATCGTCCGCTGGGTCGTTTTCCATGTACAATATGTCTCAAAATTATAAGGTCACTTCCTTTTTGGGAGATTACACTCTCACAAAATACGAATTAGCAAATATTAGCCAGCTATACAGAATCTATACTATAGGGGAAACCATTAGACTTCTGGGCAACACTCCTAGCCCAGTACAGATATCCCATGCGCTCACTTTGGTTGAGTCCTCGGGGTCACATTCCATGCACTTGCTCGTCAAATGTAAACAATCAACTTTGAAAAGGATCATGTTTCGTAATTACAAGACCACTGCTGTAGCTTTTCAAGCTTGTTTATATTATTCCGCATTTTATATGACAGTATCTAATGCGTCAGGGAATTGAATTAAATTGATATCTGCGGTTGGAAGAATTTTTTATTTTTTATTGCTGTTGCAAATTGCAACAGGATACCTATTGCTATTTTCAGTACTTACCTGTGTAGGTACCTATTGGGTATTAGTAGTTGGGGTTGCATGACCCCACAAGAGATTTTATAAATACCTATACGAATACAAGACTCTGCTTCGGCATCTCCTCTTTCAAAGTTCTTTGAGCATTTAATTCGTGACTAAAGTGACCTCGGGAGGTCAACCAAAGTTGAATCGCTATCGTTGTCCTTACCTCCTGTACCTAGTAACCTAATTGCTTCAGTTCTCTACCGTGTTCTCACACGCGATTTGGGTGAAAGCAAGAAAATAATCTGTAAATGAGAGAGTGCCTCAATGTGTTTGTAAATACTGTATGTTTTGGTTTGTGGGGAGATGATTACGTAAAATGTAGAAGCATGATTATCGTGAAATGCATGTAATGAAATGAAATGAAATGAAAAGAATGATTATTTTGACATGTTTGACATTTGTTTGGTGTTTAGGAAAGAGGAAGAAATTGAGAAGCAGTTAGTGTTTGTGAAAAAGAGGGAGAGAGAGAGAAAAGTGGGAGTTTTGAAAGTCTAGTGAGCGGTTGGAAGTGTATTAAAAAGAGAAATGCCTCTTGTGCGGAAACCACGGTCTAGCCGAGGTAGAGGACCACATCATCATAGTGAGGACGATGAGTCCACGCCGATTTGTCGGTGTCGAGTACTCTACCTGGGTTCAGCTGTGCCACATATTACGAAAGATGGACTTCAAGGGATACAAGAGCCGTTAAAGGAATTGTATCCAGACACAGGACTATCGTCCCTCAAAGGGATTGACTCGTGGCTCAGTGTGTGGTCAAATGGACTTTTACTCGAGAATGTGGACGAGAAGAATACGAAGATTACTCGATTTTTTCCTATTGAGTCACTTCATTACTGTGCTGCTGTTCGGAATGTGCTAGTACCTGCCACGAGTGGTGGGGCTTCGTCTAGTGAGAAAGTCCAAAAGTTTCTTCCCTTGGACTCCCCATTCGCCCGGCTTCCTAACCTCAATCATCCACCCCTTTTTGCTTGTATACTGAGACGAACGACGGGTATCAAAGTGTTAGAATGTCATGCATTCATTTGCAAACGAGAAATGGCTGCCAATGCACTCGTCCGCTGTTGTTTCCATGCCTACGCTGACTCCACATATGCAAAACAACTGGAGAACGGTGGCACCCTCCCGTCCACCAATGGAAACGGCATGACCAATGGTTTCGCCAACGGAACTAATGGAACCACTGGGACACTTTTCAAGGACACGGAGAGTCGTCCGATCCAACGCTCCGTCACGCCACTCGACTCAATCGAGAAAGTGACGGGATGGCAAGCCCTAAGTCAGAATGGAGACTCGGACATTATCGTGGTGGCCAACTCGACCGACGACGACTTCACGGATGGACCCATGACTTCGTCCACACCCCGCGATAAGTTCGAGTTCCGTGCCGAGTTCCCCGATGAGGATGAGATCTACGAGGGGGATGAGAATCATAAAGTTTGGGGAGGAAATAATTCTACTTTGGGACAAAATGGAGCATCCGAGCTTGTGTATTTGGAACCAGATGGAACTCTTAAGTCTGTGAAATCCCATACTTCCCGATTGTCCCGTCCACGACAATTCATGTCACCTCCGCCACCGCCTCCTCCTCCTCCCCCACAACACTTCTCCTTGCTTAAGTCGTCCGAAGACGATGTGTCTTCCACAAAGAAAAAAACCAAGAAAAAGTTGAAAAAGGATAGTAAAACGATTCAACAGCATCAACAACAACAACAACAACAACAACAGCAGCAACAACAACAGCAGCACAAATATCTAATTCGCCCCGCGTCAATGATGAACTTGAGTTCAAGCCAAGGACTTCAACCCGCTCTGTCGACAAGACCCGGGAGTGTGCTCAACGGTCCGATCTCTCATCGGCCCAGCAGTGCAATGTCCACATTACAAAGGAGTCGTCCAGTTCATCAACATTTAATACCAGTGCCACAACATGCAAATGGATTCGCAGTCATGCCCGGAATGCATCCACAGCCCATCTATGGACACCTACCTCCTCCCCATTTTGCCATGCACCCTCAGTTGGTCAAAGCGTCCAAGTCAAAAAAGAAGCAGAAGCAACAGCAGCACTTACTTACTCCTGTGCCCATCTTGGCTCCCACTCCTATCCCCATGGTCCAACATCCTGGACATCCTGGACACCCTGGACACCCTGGTAGACATAATGTCCCTTCCCCAATCAATCCAACCCCTCCACCCATTTTCCATCACTCGAATCATCCGAATCATCAGAAGATGATTGCTGATGACATGAAAATGATGAAGCAGCACCAACACCTCCAACAGCAGCACATCCAGCAGCAGCAGCTCCAGCAGTTCCAGCAACAACCCAATCCCGAGATGATGGTTGGAGTTCCATCATCCCACTACGCAACCATTGAGAGGGGATACCACTACCACTCGCGACAAATGAACGGAGACTCGGCCACCCTCGCTTCCAATAAGAGTAAGTCGAAGTCAAGCTCTAAAAATGACTCAGGAGGTTCTCCATTCAATACTGGAATTTACCGGAAGAAGGGCCATCTGAATGAGAGAGCTTTCTCGTACTCAATACGCCAAGAGCATAGGTCCCGTTCTTATGGGTCGTTAGCCAATCTGCAGTTTGTCAATGAATCAGGTGGACCGTTACTCCGTCCTTCCGGCTCACCTCCATCCACGGCAGAGGGGATGAAGAAGGAACGGGAAATCATTCAAATGGTCAGAGACTTAGATTTATCTGGAGATGAGATCGAGCGATCCCAGGTTCCTCCCGAGATGTATCCTCATCAGAGGAAAGCCAACGGATACCGTCATCAGAATGGACATGGGCCTCGCATTACTCACCGGTGAAACTCTTGACTAAATCCCAGGTATGTGTCACTTTCCTTATCTCGCACTAACCTAACCATCCCATCCAACTTTTACCCCACTTGCCCTTTTTCAGCCCTTTCTTACTTTTCGCCACCTTCTCGTCATCGTCATCAGTCTCAATCTTTTCTGTCCTTCGTCCCCACACACTTTTTCTCTTCTTTCTTTCTTCTCATGCCAAACTCTTTTGTTAGCACATGGACGTGAAGCATGCCGTACTCCACGTCTAAGTCTATTTGAAGAGGTAATTAATTCCCAATGGCTTTCACACCGTCACATCCCATCCACTTGATTGTCTAACATCTTGTTAGCTTGTACAACGCATGTAGATTTCAATCTAGTCATTTGTGTAGGCAGGCGTACTTTGTACATGTACACTCACATTGCTCCATTCCAAATTCGAAATGTGTCAGTCAAGCTCAAGCTACCTGATCCATATACCTATTTATATACAGGTATGTGTATATTTATATTGACTTTTTGCACATATGTGTGACACTCGGTTGCATTCAAGTGTGCAAGTGCTTATTTGCCACTCAACGACAACGAGTCTCGTGTATTTGAAATTGAAAATCGAAATGAAAATTGGCTCACGATGACATTTAGTCAACTGCGAACCGCATTATTGGTGAACCAAAAGGAAGAAAATAATAATCACGTTGCGTGCAAAGCGTTGGAGTTGAAATGGCAACCGTGTATATATATAGGTATCTAATTATAGCTAGTGGTGTGTGTAATAAATTGTTTCACAAATATAATCATAGTATGTGGACGTAGGTAGGTAGATAGATGCATTACATTACATTACATTACATCAAATCGAATCAAATGAAATGAAATGAAATGAAATCAAGTCGAATCAGGGCAGTTGTTAAACGGGGACACGTAAACGTCACACATTTTTCAAAGAACCAACAACCTTTATGGTTACGTATTACGTATTACTATTATTACTTATTAATGCCACTGTCTTTGTTGACATGTTATATGCACTCAAAAATTGAGCAGTATGTGGAAGGTTGCAGTTCGAGGTGGAAGGTACTTGTACTTAAAGAATACGGGAGGGCGGACTCATTTCGAGTTGACTTTTACATACATGACTACGTGCTTCATCCGTCTCTGTCACTTTCTCAAGGGGCAGTAATCGCAGATTAACATACAAACAAGCACACAAATACACTGATGACGACCACATTAAGCATTCAACTCAATCCAATCCATGCTCACATATTTTTTTAAATCTTATCAGCTGTACCTACAAGGATCAAGTGACGTATGTATGTAGGGGCACAGGTAACTCTGACTCTGAACCAGAGTTGCAGTACGTGTACTTACTCTAGGTATATCCCAATGCTAGAGAAAAAGTATGCATGCAAGACAAGGGTACTAGAGCAACATTCATCTCAATGGTACAACAACCTATAAATACATACACAGGACATTGAGACTTTCTTGTTCTTGTACAGATCATTTTGGTAAGGTGTGTTGTGTTGTGTTATGTTGTGTATGTTTTCTGGTTGACTACAAGCACGATGATAAGCTACACCTGAAAAATCGTGAATAATATTGATAGCCTAGACGAGACCAGACGGTCTTACTGTACCCAAGTGTATCAATGTGTAGAAATTCAAGTGTTAATACTATCCGTCTGCCCATTCCATGAAGTCAAGTCCTTGCTCCATTTTTTCTCCACTTTCCATCATTTTCAAGATCGGTATCTAGCACGGATGGAATGCGCTTTATGCCTATGTATGTATGTACAAAGGTACAAAATGCCTACATACAGATACATGCCCTGGTCTGGTCTATTACTGTTGTGTTATGCTAAATGGAAAACCCGAAAGTGTTTGATGATAATGCCATGTCTATTGTTGTGCTAGTGTTGCTTTACTCTTGGGGTTCTTACGTATTACTTGAAAAAACCATTGTGACTCAACTCAAGGTTGTTGTAGTTCCTGCCTCGACCCTTACCACTACCACTGCCACACCAAACCAAACCAAACCAAACCAAACCAAAGGAAACTGAGCATCTCGAGATTTCTATTATTACATACCCTTGTTATTACGCTTACCTTTACTGTGTGTTACCTGTGCTTGAGGAATGAGGAGGAGGAGGACGGCTGTGGTCATCTGTATATATAGTATAGCGTATTATTATTGCACTATTATTACCTGTATCCTCTGCCTCTATAGCACAGGTATTTATTTAGGTATAGATAGGTGCACACCTACTTTAGCCGGTATAGTAAAGAGAACTGACGATGAGTGAGTAGACATTAGACTGATTTCATTGCCATGTTTCCTACAAGTTTATCTCTCCGTCTTGCTCGCCACAAGTTGTTGAAGTTGAAAGTGCACTCTGTTTCTGTTTCTGTTTATGTGAGACATGAATTTGAAGCACATTATGTTATATTGTGTTTTCTTCTACCCATATCATCGCTCTTTCTGACGATAAGTTGGAAACTTGAGGCAGTAAGGTGCACGAGAGCACACCTTTCCAATGTAGTCCTTGCGTGTATGGATATACCTATTTGTAGGTATGTTTATTCCTGTCACAATCTCAGCAACCTTCTTCGTTGCTCCAAGTCCACGATCTGCAGTTTTTGTCGCTGTCGCTGTCGTTGTCATTGTCGTTGTCGTTGTCATTGTCGTTGTCGTTCGTATGTATTTTGGTATATGGTTTGGTCGAGATTAGTTATGCAGCTAGAAGCTACTTATACATCACATATCTACCTACATGTGTAGCATGGGAGAACGAACGGTGACTTAACTTTTATCTCTTGGATTTGGATTCCTTTGACAGAATGGAAGGTTGAACAACAATGAATTGGAGCCACGTTTAACTCTATTTGTGTCTGAGGAAAGAAAGCATTGCACAGGGAAAAAGACCATGTGAGTGAGAATATGTCGCCGAGAACAAAGTGTGTATATCCCTGTTGAATTCTGTATGAGCTGGTGCATACAATACACGTAGAATTCTGGCTATAAGACATTGACATTAAATGCCAAGTTATAAAAATATGCAGCTTTGCTTTCAGCTATTCTGGGAGGGTGAGTTGACTGAACATTATGGACTGCTTTGACATGAGGAGGGATCTCTCCACATATGTATGTACTTTATTATGTACCGACCAACTCCGATTACGTCTCATGTACCTCCAGCACTACGACTATGAGTGATATTGCTATTGAGAAGCATTTAATAGGCAGTGATCATTTCATGTGGCTTTTGAGGCTGAGAATGTAAGGAAACCGCATAACTCATGCAATTACTTCCTTGTCAGTGTTGTCGTGGTCGTTGTCAGTGTCATGGAATGGAATGGAATGAAATGGAATGGAATGAGAGAGGTGCATGCATGTGTATGAGTCGTTAGATATTTCTATCTTTAGACTCACATGTGATGTGGACTTGGATTTGGATTTGGCTTTGGCTTTGGCTTTGGATGAGGATGCCTTCCAGCTGATTAATTATATATCTACCTTCGATACTCTCAAGCGTGTAAGCATTTTCTGCGAGTATACTTTATACTCTGGGATAGAGTGTATGTATCTACATGTATCTACAGGACAGGACAGTCAATAATTATATTAAAAAATGCTGTGTAGATTGTAGATTTATAGCCTGACTGGTTCTATGTTTGGTATGGTTTTAAAACTGTCTGAGTCATATTGACATGTAACGAGTAACAAGTGTTTACCATTTCCCATTTAGCTGGGAGAAGAAATCACAAGTATATAAAGTAAGTGTACACCTTCCACTAAACGAGTCCTATGTTCCTCTTGAGCATGAAACATTATAGGCAATCTGTGTAATAATAATAGTGATGATGATAGTGATGATGATGATGATGATGATGATGACGATGACTCGAAATAGAAACAGAATTTGTAAGCGAGGCGAATATCAATGATAGATGGTATCATGAACATAATGAAAACTGATGAGAATCTTTTTTTAAATGACTTTGTCTTGCCTAATCCTGTGTGTTTGGACCGTGTGTGTGTGTGTGTGTATGTGAGCCTAAGTACTTACATGGGACATCAAATCGATTTGTGGTTCTCATAATTCCAAATAGTAGGTTGTCGGTTGAAGATGTATATCTACATACATACTGTAGTAAGGGATTCTGTAGATCGTACATTGTAGATTGTAACCAGTTGACTGGCTAGATCCATCCGTATCGTTATCCTTATTATTATTATTGCACATTACCTATTAAATTAACTAACTAAATCTTCCTACTACCTACATACATACGTATAGGTTACGTGTATCTCCCCTTTAGGCTTGGTAGGCAGAGAGAAGGGCGTAGAAAGACATAAGCTTAAAAGTTTAGAATATCTGCCTGTTTTTTTTTCTTCTCGTACTTGCAATGCTTGTGGTGTACAAGTATGAGTGCAAGTACAAGTACAAGCAGAGACTAAATCAAAAGGGTAAAATGGTCGATTTTGAGTTCGAGTTGGACAAGACCGCATGCTTTAGTATATAATATATACATGTGTTTCCCGTTGCATTCATTTGTTGACTGGTGATGTGAATGGAATAAAACGAAACGAAATGAAATGAAATGGAATTGAGTGGTGCATATGATAGTGTCGGCTTACTAGGAGGTGGACTACAGGCTTGGCTGGATGGATTTGCACAGATTTATATACAGGAGTGTGGTGTGTAGTACTAGAATTGCATGTAGGTATATGCAGAAGAGATTATATTATTGCTCTGGCACCGAATCTTGATTGTTCTGTGTGAACACGTATTACGATTTATCTACGATTGTAAATTCCCTATGTCAAGTCAAATGTAGCCAATGGAATCGAATGTGTTGCAAGTTGCAAGTCTGACTTGGACTTTATGAATGGATTCGATCTTTGATTGCTGTTCCTTTTTGCGAGGATAATGTAGATGGTAGATAGTAGATTGTAAATACAAAGGAGGAAGTGCAGGGAAAAAACAAGACAAAGTAAGTAGACATTAGTTGCTCAACGTTTGTATCTGAGTAGGTCATAATATGATTTTGCTTAGTGAAGTGGAGTGGAGCGGACGTAGCTGGTACTGGTAATAAAACGATGAGTATCTACATCTGGTCTACAGTCAATACGACTATCACTTGACTATGACTTCTCTCTCGTAGCTTTCAATATGAATATAAATTATTGTAAATAGTCGAAAGGGGATCATGAAGCGATTAGCGTGGGATGTCAAAACTTGAGGGAAGATTCACTCGGAGATTCTCTGTGTCTACTTAATGAAAAAATAATAACAAGTGCTAACACCTTATTCCCCTCCATGTTGCGAGTTGCGCTGTTTCAACGCCTTCACAAAGGCAAAGGCAAAGACAAAGACAGGACAAAAGACAGACTACGTCTCTCCTCATATAAAAATATATTTTATTACTATTGCTATGCTATTACCATTGCATTACGACTGCGACTACGACGATTTGTCTCATTTTCTCCTGTACATTGATTGCACTCAATAACATTCCATTTTCCATTCCTATATACTCTACATACTAATAGTATGGCATGGCAAATTCTGCATAATTTTCAGTTCTACTTTTACGTCTGCTCTGCTTCAACAAGTTTTCTACAATCGAGCACAATTGACTCTGACGAATGTCATTTCTATTATTATCTGAATATAAGGTATGAGGTAGATAAAGTCCAAGTTAAGTTAAGTTAAGTTAAAGTTGAAGGGAAACTAGCACAGTTACAGGAGACTGCCGACAAGACAGGGATGCGTGCGGTTTTACTTTGGTTTAATTAAAAGACGGAGGAATAACAGCAACAGGAACGGAGTTGAGAGTACGAGTACGAGTACGAGTTTAAAAATGCACCCCTGTGTTATTACTACCATGATGATTACCCACTACTGGTTGAGTTGAGGTTCGTTACAGAAGTCAAGTCAAGTCTTGCTGAAAATTACATAAAGCTCCATGAGTTTTCTAGGCTGATGATAATTAGAATTGGGAATCTTTAAGGAATTATTGTTCCTTGTGTTGTGAATCTTGAGCTGGTCTTTTTCCGTTCTTTGGCAGATTCCAACTCGAATCTTTTGCTAGTAATAAGAGTAATAAAGAGGTTGAGTGCAATAATCCAATGCCATAGTAAATGATAGTGTACTTACATACGTAGGTACGTGCAATGCTAACATTTAAACTTTGGGTCATCTTCCATGCATTCTGCATTGCACTACGACTACGACTAGGCACTGCCATGTTGTTGCCTTATTCCCATTATTATGATGTATGTGTCGATGTCGGTATAAGTATGTACAGATGCGTGTAATTACATTGCATTACCCACATATATTTTTAACTGGTCGAAGGAGAATATAATGACGGTGGTATTGGTGGTTGGATTTGATGATGACGATGATATTTTATTCAGTGTTACGTCACACAGGGAATGCACATAGGGATTATCCTCGTCATCATCCTCATCCTCATCCTCATTTTTTTCTATTTTCTCATCGCTCCCTGACTTTCATGCACCCTCCTTTTATTTGACAAAACAGTTTTTTTCTGTTTGAAAAAAACTCTTTTTTGTAAGCTTGCATTAATACGAATTGGATTGCATGTACAGTTGAGTAAACCACAGCTCGTAATCACGTGTAGTGGAGGGTCATCCTTAGCACGGAATTAGTTAGTCTGCCTAAACCTAAACCATGCAGGACGAGAAATTAAATCTTACTTGAATCGTGGAATTGCTACGATTTGTTGTGCAGAAAATTGTCTAATTTTAGTGCTATACTCTTGACTTGTTACGATTGGTTCGCACTTCCCAATCCTAAGAATCATGGAGTCAATGTGTTATTTTCATTTCGCTTTCACATCACATACCTATTCCCTATTTTGTAACTCTAGCTTTTTTTCCTTTCCTGAACAACTTTCTTGCAACTAAAACAAACAAACTCCAGAACAAACACTAACTATAGGTTTCCAACCATAAACAGATTATCGTGTACCTATTTACATGCATTGTACTTTGTACTGTACAGCCTTTCAGCAATTCTGTTTGTAATTATGAGAGACAGTTTTATAGATTCTAATTTATTTTCCGAAACTAAGGGATGCTATGCGTCTAGAATTAAGACACGTATATATATATAGACTCTTCCTAGAGATAAGTATCTTGAAGCTGAGAGGAAAGTGTGGATGTGGATGTGGATGTGGATATGGAAGTGGAAATGGAAGCTCTATAACTCTATATATAACTTTGCCGGCGATTAGTTCTGGTAAAATAACTGCCAGATTCATATCTCAACTTAAAGTGTTTCTCAAATGAGCATCTTCCCTTTGGATTTGCACTTGAATGTTCAGCAAAAGCACACCCGAAGAATGAATTTTAAAGCACTAACATTCTATTGTGAGGTGTAATAGTAATAGTCATTAGGTTTCTCGAAGCTGATCAGCAGCTTACTTTTAAATCCTACAACTTCCATTAGTCATAAGCAAGCTCTTAATTATTGCAAATAAAAGCAAAGTGTATTCATGTATGAGTGTTCATGTTGTCAGTTTTGCAAGTGTAAGACAATTGAGATGTGAAAAGGACTCCGTGAATAATAATTCAATTGAATTCACTTCAATATTCAACGGTCGAATTTGGATTTAGGTAATGCAATAATAATTGTTGCAAGCTCAAGTGAGCGTCAAAATTGTTTAGCTGATGCAAAGCAATAGCAAAGCCACGTAAAATATGTAGCACTAACAGGAGCCGCAGGATATATTTCTGTTAACTAATTTGGCGTTTGCCCTACATAACATCCCCTACACAATGTGTCCGATTATAGAGACAGTTACGTAAGCTTTTTGGCAGAACAGATGACGGTGATGATGATGATGATGATGGGGATGATGATAGGAATGCCCACCTTATTTTCTACGCTGCTGCTATTTTGTTGTTGCTGTTATTTTATAAATATTACTGTTACTTTTTCTGTTTGAGAGTAGCTTCTGCAGCCTGCCTGTAGTGATGTAGTTTGCCCATCTCACAAAATTTTAGTGTGTAGGTATGTACCTACCTACGTATCGTTTTTGCGTGACTACTACTGTATGTACCTACTTGTACTTGGTGAGACTTTCCTTGACATGCCATAACATATGATGCCATGTCATACCATGCGATGCCAAATTACTTTTGCTAAGTTACAAACTTTTCATCGTGATTGTAATGACTCAATAAATGTCACTACTTAATATTGTAATTTCTCAATATTAATCTTGACGCATTACACTACGCGATGTACCTTCAATACAAAGTACAATTATCTGTTGCTAAAACACTGGGATTTAATTGAAGCCGATAGGGAAAAAAACAAAAACATCGTACCGACACCGACATGTGCATGTGTTCATGTTGATCTCGTCTCGTCTCATCTCATCTCATCTCATCTCATCTCATCCCATCATCCAGTCCCTGTCCTTAATGGTAGACAAAGGGAAAAAAGGCAAAAAGTAATGGCAAGGGTAGGAAGACCTGAAATTGCATGTAAAAAGTAAAGTGGTGGTATGATCAGTGATCAGGATCAGACCAGAAATGAAACATGGAATCTGAAAACTAGAGGGAAAAAAGTGAGGATGAAACACTAGCATTTCTTCATCGACATTCTACACAGGTACATATTACTTTACGGATATGATCCTGGTCCTCGTGTATCCATACGACGTGAATATAGAGGAAGAATCGCAGCACAATGTTCATGTGAAAAACCATCGAGCAGCCTCTTCTTCATAATACTCAATGTAGTATCTACATAGTCTAGCTCTGGCCTCTAGACAAATGTACGTACAACAACTTTTCTGTTTCAACTGCCTTTGACTCGCTTAAGATAAACCGTGGAGAGGGTGGAAAGGACAGGACAAGGCAAGGCAAGACAGGACAGGAAAGGAAAGGAAAGAAAAGGAAAGAAAAGGATGAGAGGGGAAGGAAAAAGAAACAAGTGAGTATCTGTCTGCTTGTGTGTCTTCATGTTCTGCACAACTAAGAATCAAAGTCTCCCAGCTGTATCGTGTAGTGGTAGTGGTATAGTAAAGCAAAAAGATGATCGGTCGGTCGGTCGTTGGTGGCTGTTAGTTGGTGGTGATGATATGTAGTGTAGTAAAGTGTCGGATAGGATAGCATACTATAGAGGCAGTGGTACATTGTACTTCTCTTACTTACATTTAGAGGAGAGAGCAGGTAGTGTTTTGTGGAAGATGTGAAGGAGAAAAAGAAAACGTTAGGTTCAATAGAATGATACAGGGAAATGATACATACGTTATACAGTCAGAACCAGTAACTAGCATTATCTATTTTTTTTTTGAGAGAGAGAGAGAGAACCCCGAAGTACCTTTAAATCTGCGTGTTCCGTGTACCTGTATCCACAAATCCACACACTCACCACTCACTCACCTCCACTTCCACTCACATCGGAATCCCAGTCTGAATGCCCTACACAAGCTGATCCTGTACGAACTACAAACTACCTCTCTACATTACATGAGCAGCACCTTTCATTATTATCATCCCAATCAAACAAAGGTATGTAGGTAGGTACGTGAATTCCAATTCAATTTAACATCAACAGCAACATCAACATCAACTGACCGTACACATACATATATTTTCTACGACTAGATGGATACTATGGTCAGGTCTGGTCTAGTCTGGTATGATGCGGTATGGTATGGTATGGTCTGGGGATTGCGATGGCGATGGCGATGGTGATGGTGATGGTGTTGGTGTTGGTCTCGTATGTGGAACAGTTTGGTCGACTCGTCAGAAACATTCACAAAGTATGTACGATGTTAATAAGACGGAAAGTCTCGTATGTAGGCCTAAAACCTCATCATCTTCATATTTTTTATTCCTTTCGAGTCACACACACCAACATATTATTTACACTACAAAACAATCTGAAGAGGCAGCAGAGGCCCACTGGCAAGCCTTTCCATGGCATGGCTTGGCATGGCATGGCATGTCCTCATCAAAAGAAAATCCCAAATCCTATATTGCTATTGCTTTGCTTTCCTGTGCTTTGCTTTTGTTTTGTATGAACAAGCTTTTGACGTTTTTTTTACTTGAATCAAGGCAATTTGTTGATGAAGATGAAACAAGGAGTACCTAATTCTATCAGCGAGTTATATTTCGATCAAGTTGCACCTTCGTACCATCCTCCTTATTGTTTTCTTCTTTACTCACATACCTACCTTAATACACACACATATATGTACCTATGTATTTTCTAAAGATCTTTAATATACTTATACGTACATATTATTCGATATACGTACCTATGCATATACATGAGCAATTACTGACAGTGTTATTATTAGATTTTTTTGTGGATTTGCAAAAAAAAGATGCCAGCTAAAAATATGCTCCATCATTAATTATACTTACCCATGACTATAATTACTCGAGTTTGGTGTTCAAGTGGATGGATAAATTCCGTTTGGGATGAGACCATATGGAAAAATAATTGAGGTAGTGTAGTGTGATGAGTAAAGAGACGAGAGTGGATTGTAAAATGTAAATAGTAAATAGAAAAATAGGGAAAGAGTACATTCTGAGTTTATGACAGGACGAGGTAGGTACGTGGAAGATCCATCCGTCAAAGGCGTCTGAGGTTGTGCTTATGACTTTATTGAGTAATAGGCGAGGTAAAGAAGGAGTAGCGCATGCAGACACAGGGATTTTTTAATGTGAACACGAAGAGTGAAGACAGTTTGGTTCAAGTTAAAGTTTGAAGGGATGGAAGATGTGCTAGGAGTGGAATGGAACGACAACGAGGAACCGTGTGTGGAATTGGATGTGGATGTAATCCAAGTAATTCTGTTCTGATAAGTATGTAGATGAGGATTGCATGCAGGTAGGTTACGCTCACAGCACAGCTCATCGCAACCTCTCGTCCGTGCATGCTTTACTGTTACTCTCATCTCTTCCCATCTTTTCTGCTTAGTTTGCTCTTTTTAATTAGAGTCGAGTCCTACCCGAACTCAATCTCAATCTCAATCCCATAGCCCCTGTCCCTGAAAAACAAAATGGACAAGGATTGCACTGCACTGCAGACTACAGTGCACTACTATTGCTGCCTAAATATCCTTGCAATAGCTAACTTCACCTTTATTTTTCCATTGGCTTTTCAGTATTTCTCAACTGCATTGTCTTGGATCAAATGTACAAATATAGAAGCTTAGATTTATTCCGGAAAAAACCATGATTAATAAGTCAGTTTGGTGTTGTGTGGTATGCCACATTATTTTGATTTGGGAAGGCTGTGAGCAAAATAATAATTTACAACGCCCGAAACAGCACCAGCCTCACCTGTTCCATTGGTAGAGCCTTTAGTATGAATGCACATATGTAGGTGTTGTATGACGTTTGACGTCTGAGCAATGTATATTACCTGTGTGTTTGAGATGCACTCGTGTGTGTAGTATTTATATACATGTACCTACCTATATATAAATAGGCATGAAGATGGTGTGTATGAAAATGAACTCTCGGCGTTAGAAAAGTTTTCTACCAGCGCTTCACGTCAAGTTATGAGTGAAGACAAAAACATTACACATTACACAACACAACTGGGCACACCATATTTTAATTTTTTCCCCTATCTCTTGTTTATCGGTACTGACTGATGTTGGTTACCGCATGCATGCTTGCATGCTTGCTTGGATTCATGTGTGTGTGTGTGTGTTTGTGATTTAAAAAACTATGAAGCTGAACACCCCATACACCAGGCCAACACCATGCCATCCTACACATTATCTTATATATTAGATTACCGTTGGCAATTATTTTATGCATATTTACGATTTCGAGGGAGAGCTCGCAGTGCGGCTACCTCGGAATTTTTCAAAGTTATGACTGCACTTACATCCTTCCCTCGCACTCTTACTTAGTGTATCTTACTCTCGGTTGGCTTCTATGCTTCTACGATCGTATGAGGATATATTTCTAGCGCTGCCATGTAGGTAGGTATACATCTAATTTTTATCACGTACTTAAGTTTAATAAAAGTAAAAGATGAGGCAACAACCAGGCACAAGTGCCCAGGAGCACACCATACCACAAGACAAGACAAGACAATCCAAGCCAGGCATAATATACCCGTAATGTAATATGTACATATGTACATACACAATGCAAAGGTAAGAGTAGAGACCACTAGGACTACGACAGGCTCTTCAACCCTCCTGTTTGTTGGTTGGTTAGTTCGTTTCTAATTACATGTTGATATGTCATTGTGACATCAATCATTCATCAGTGATGAGTGTGGGACAATAAGGAGCGATGCTGTGTAGTTTTACAAGATGGCTTACTCACAATCACATACACATATCAGTTCAAGACCAAACAATAGTCTCGGTAATGGTAATGGCAATGGCAATGGCAATGGCAATGGCAATGACAGTGTTAATAGTTCGTATGTACTGGATAGAGGAAGGATTTGTTAATTCCATTCCCTCCCTGGTTATCCACACCTCCTTACCTTTCCATTTCCATTCCCATCCCAGTTTTCATTTAGCAGTGAGATATTCCCTCACACGTAATCTCGGAGTGAGAATGAGAAGATGCGTGGTGGCTGTGGAAAATAAAGGAGGAGTGAGATGGATATAATTACCACAGAATTACAGTTGATAAATACTAAGGTGTAAACATTTTTTTACCATTTACATTCCTATGACTGATACTCGTCCAAGACATGTGATGGGATATTGATGTCGATGTCGAGCAGATCTGGTTCTGGTTAATGATGGAAGGGTGAAAGAGGAGGGAGATGAAAAATGTGTGTGTTTAGTGTCAGTGTTTTGTGTGTAGGTCGGGTAGTTAAGTTGGTTATTTAAATTCCACCGGATGACTGAGATGCTAGTGTTGGTGTTGGTGTTTATGTTGGCGTTGATGTTGATGTTGATGCTGATGCTGATGCTGATGTTAAGATGCGAATGCGGATGCGCGTGTAAGAACTATATCTGAGTGTGTGAAGTTAAGAGCTAAGTTGACGATTATACGTAATATGTATGCTAAAGAGGAAGTAAGGATTGGTGGAAGGGAGATCTAGAAAACCAGGATACTTGTTACATTCCTTCCCATCCAACGCTTCTGTTCTACACCACATAGGCTTTCGTACTCTACCCCAAGTTGTGGGCAAGAAAAGAACACAAGCACAACTCCAAGATATGATATGATACTTACAAGACAAGACGATGTGCAGTGATTATGTGTGGTTACGGTGCGCGAGCTCATAAAAATGACCAGAGGAATGAGAATTAAAGAATAAAAGAGTGATGTAATGGAAATCAAATGGTTAAGCTTGACTTTGACTTTGAGAGTTGGCAGAGTTTCTTCATCTTCCATCTTCCTCTGGCTCCTTGATCATCTCATTAAAGTTGTATAGCAGTCGAAAGTACCTACCCATACGATCATTACAACTACTACACATCACTTACCCACTCACACTCACACTCCTCACATGCTACGATGACGTGCTAAGACAAAAAACCAAAAAAAATGAAATAAAGCTAGAGCAAACGCGAGAGATTCACACTTTGTGATAATAATGTAAATTCTCTCCCTTCATGTTTTCCTGTTTGCTGTTTGCTTCGGAAGATACAAAGTTAAGCTGTCGATGGCGAATTTATGTTGGTTCTTCTTCTTCTTTCACGTCGTTTCTCGACGCTAGAGATGTTATAGTTGTGCTGATAATCAAAGTAGGTTTTGACTTGGTTCAGTGTTACCAAATCACTGGCTTAGCTCCTGATCTCTCTCTCTCTCTCTCTCTCTCTTGCTGGCAAGTCCTGGCTGCCTGGTACAGGTTGATTATACGTCTCGAAGAATATTACAAGTTTTAAATGACGAGACGAGGGATGGCTTTGCTTTGCTTAGAGCTTTGCTTTCCCATTCCTATCCGGATGCATAGGGAATACAGATATGCAGAATGCAGGGAATATAATATTCCTCATTTCTTGCTGTTTGTTAAAAAGACTAAGTGAAGGAAAAAAGGAGGATCGAACGGAGTATCGTATAGCGATAAATACTAATACTAATAGTAGGGAGTAAAGGGTAAAGAAGCATTTGTGATATGAGTGAAAACCGCTGTGGATATAGACAAATACGGTATAGTGTAGTATAATCTCTAGTTATCCGCTTAGTTAGAGTTGGTTATTATAGTGATTGCATTGCATCGCATCGCATCGCATCGCATTGCACTCACTGTATTGCAGTGCTAGTTTGGCTACGTTTAAAAATTGTACAGACACCATTTATCTGGTTTGGTATTCTAAACACGAAATCTGTTTATACGACGACCGAGACCAAGCCAAGATCAACTCAGAGCCACGTACAAACTATGAAACTGCCATTAGAGAGATATTTACACCATTGGATTCAATGCACGGGGACTTGATAGACTATCAGTATCCTACCCTGCCACGATATCATAATATGATATTGGCTCTCTTTGACTTTGACTTTGGTTTTGGCTTTGGCGTTGGCTTTGGCTTTGGCTTTGGCTTTGACTCAACAGGTAGATAAGTAGGCATTCTTTGTTTTATGAACAGCTTTTCTTTTCCTGAAGGTAATTCACGAACAATTACAACTAGCATCAGCCACAGACACAGTCACAGCGTTCTCCCAGCATTTTATAATGTAGTCATTGTTTAACTTTGATTCAGTTCAACTGCCATACCATGTAAAGGTTTGGTTCGTACGTCAAATAATAGTTATATGATTGCGACTACGACTACACGAACAAGTTCTATAAGGAGTACACTTTTCTAAGAAGCCCACTGATAGAGTGCGCAAGGAAAAAAAAAGAAAATGGTATTCAAAACTGAGTCGGAATGAAAATGGATGTTTTGTTCAATTCCAGTGAATTTTAATTTGGTTAATTACACGTTACCCAAATTATTGCACGGAATTAGAATGATGAATGATATGAACGCTGAGCGAGGAATGATGGGGAAGGGAGGGGAAGGCAAAGCCTGTACACTGCACTGCATGAGGTTAATATTGTGTGCGGTAGACATTATCATTAGAATGAGCATTAGATTAGAATATGAATGGTTGCAGAATGTGATGGGATCTCTGCTGAAATCTGCAAGGGATGGGTATGGATAGAATGGGCGACCGTGGCTAGGGAATTCGAAAACTTTCATTGAATTCCATGCAAGGGAAAAATGACAGTTTTCTCTGTAATATTTAATCCCATAAAGGCAAGTGCAAAGTCAGAGTCAGCGTCGGAGTCAAAGGGAAACGGCAAAGTAGAATCAAAGGGAATGACAATGGTAATGGTATAGTTGTGTAGAAGATGTGATGTAGTGTTTATCAAATGTACGTACATTTTTTATTTATTATTTATTATTTGAGCTTGCTAAGTTGGACAGAGCAGAACTCGTAGGTATGTTACTGGTATTGTTAGTAAAGTGATAATCCAGCTGTCTGACCAGCAGGGTAGGAAGACAAGACGAAGACAAAGTCGATTCTCTTCGGGATAACAACTTTAGCTTTGACGCAAATGCAAAACCTACTCACATACATATATATATTTAAAATCCAAAGGTACATACAGAAACAACCTGTATACTTATTAGACAGTGTGACATTGGGGACTTCAGTTCATTGAGAAATTGTGTCCATCTCCACGACAGCGACAGCAACAGCGACAGGGGCAGCAAGAGGACAAGAAAGTTGTATGGGTAAAGCCATGCACCTATTCGAAGCAAACAAGAAACAAGATATTTATCATGACCAGGCTCTCCTTTGCTTTCACATACACAAACAAATCCCCTCGGACAAAAAATAATTCTTGGTAAATCTCTTGTGGGCACATGAAAAAAGAGATGAAAGGAAACTTGTAATTCGTAACTTAATACGAGAATGATCGAGTGAAAAATAGGAAAATATGAATCAAGTCTTTCGCAGTTGTAAGTCAGTATTATCTGTGCTAAATGCAGAGTAAAGTTGGCTGACAGAAGACGACGGATTAAAGCAATTTCCAAAGCAAAGCGTTACAAACTTTTCAAGTTACAATAACGCTAGTTCCCTCAGAAAAGTTTCTTTGTCAAAATGTCTGAATTCTCATTTTAAATTTCCCTTAATTTTTACGTGTATATAAGTACCTCCTACGTATATCCGATACTGACGAGCTTATGATCAATTAGATGCCAGTGATTCTTTTCCGTTTTCCCCTCATCGTTCATCTTCATCTTTCATCCTCCGTCTTCCGAAAACTTCCATTCCAATCTCACTAGGGTATGACTAACCAGTGCAACGGTACAGTGTACTATGTATAGTAGTCAAAGTCTACCGGTTTGGTCTAAAGCTTTACACAAGCGGAGCAGAGGGAATCAAAGAAGAAGAACAATTTATATTGTCGCTTTGCTTTGACATTATTCCCGATGATTGTAAAATGTAAAACTAAAAAATGCAAAAGTAATATCGGAAGGAAACCGACTTGGCTACCCAGGCCTACCTCTGTATAAAACGGGGAGAGAGAAGCGGTAGAAAAAGTTGTGGAATAAGAGAAATGAGTTGCTGTTTTGTCTTACTTAATTGAACTAACGGACAAGTCTGAAGTGATGAAGTCGAGTGGAAAAGAGTGGAGCAGGGAGGGAGAGAGAGAGAAGTGAGAATAAATAATGAGAGAACACAGGCAACGTTTATAATTTTCATTCCATATCCACAGGATAGGCAGGGATTACAGTGGTGAGATCAATTGGTGGTAGGCAGTAGATAAGTAATTACATGAATGACAGACTGACCATTGGACGGAAAAAGGAAAATTCAAACGCTACACAATAATGCATTGCAATCTCATGCCATGCAATGCCGTGCCGTGCTAGGCTATGGCTATGCTATACCATACTACGCCTGACTAAATGTTGCGTTAGTTTTAGTTACCATTTAAAATGACCCAGACAAGTACAGCGACTGTAACGTGTAGGCACTGCATGTAGTGTGCCTATGGTTGGAATTACGTGTTAAACAGACGTAACAGATTTTGAATGCTAAATTATTGAAATTCTTGTGAAGTTGGTGCTGGTGCTGTGGTTGAATCTGACGCTTTTGCTGTTGCTGTTTCTGATACTGGGAGACTGTAGACTCGTAGACTGTTATACTGTTATAAAGTTTAGTTGGTGTTGGTGTTGGTGCTATTGATACTGATGTTGATGTAAGTGCTGTCATTTGAGTAGAAAATTCCTTGCAAGAATGCATTTAATGGTGAGATAAGAAATAAGCAGGAGTAAGAAGTTCTAGGTCTAGTCTCTTGTAGCTCGTCTATCCTGACAATCCACTATCAACTCTTGCTTAAGAAACATGTACAGAATTTAGGTAGGGAGGTATGTACATAGATAGGACCAGTATAGTGTGTAGTCGTACAGCAATATCTGTGATGTGTGCTGTGCATGTGTGTCCTATTGTCCTGTCATAGATTTGGTTTGGTGTGAATGAATGGAGCTGGATTTGCAAGTTTTATGTGGTCCTTTGGCTGGACGGTGATAAGCTTGAGCTTCCTTCAGTGTATCTCTGTATACCTGTCTGCACGTCCGTCTATCTTCTCGTTCGTAACTCAAACGCTCTCCTCTCTTCTCTGTAGTCTCCGTTCTCCTCAGCTGTCTTCTCTTCTTGTGCTCTGTTGTCTTCTCTGCTCTGTGTTAGTGTTGGTGTTTGTTGGCGATTACATAGTGGTAGGTATAGACACACAGGTATGCATTGTGGATGGGATTGGATTGGATTGGGTTGGAGTGGAGTGGAGTGGAGTGGATGGACGACAGAAGCAGATGATGATAATACAAGCACACACGTTATATCTGTACAGATATCCTCAAAGGTGTTATTGACCTTTATTCTTTCATCTGCAGAAATTATTTTCCCACCGCCACCACATCCCTCATCTTCATCTTTCTGGCTCGATTCATTTTCCATCTCTCCCTCTCATCTCGTCCCACTTGCCAGTTACCAGTTACCAGTTTTTCCCTTGTACATTACATATTACTATTACATCTTACGATTGCACACACACACACACACATATATATATATGTACTACCTTCCACTATTTTCCCATTTAAAAATGTAAGAAGACTCTGCAATGTTTTTCCCAGTCCAAGTGTATCTCACTAGCTCAAACTCTCCAATATTTTGCTGGTTAGTTAGGTATGTATATATATAGTAAGTTTTCCACTGTTGGTTTTTGGTGTTGTTGAGTACGGATCTTGCCATTGGATTGCCATTTGCTAGGACTAGAACCAGCATCAGCACCAACTACGTTAATTTGTTCCTGGTTGCTGCCAATTGCCAGTTATGTACCGGTTATAAGATTATAACTATTTACATTCTAGATTCAGAACAGAAGCCTAAGATTTACGTTGCTCTGAAAGATTAGATTTAAAAGAAGAGCGATGATGTACAAGGAATTAGGATTTTTCATTCTTCCCCTTTGAATTTCCTTGTAAAGGGGTAACAGTCTGAAGAGTGTGTGAGCATTAGCAGTGATAACTGAGCACTCAAGTTCAGCTGTGTAGTTGTTGTTGTGTGCAGTAGCAGTGCCGTTGCCGTTGCGTTTGCGATTGCCGTTGCATCGATGTTGTGTTGCTGTTGCGATTGCCGTTGCCGTTGCCGTACAAGTTGTTCGTCTTGGTCATCATTCTCGTCAGCGACTTCTTCTCGTCTTCCTTTCTCACTTGTTCGAAATCATTGCATAGGATTCGGAATTGAATTGAATTGATGGTGTCCTGAGTTTGTATTCTGCATTCTGATTCTGATGCTGTGCAGGTTTGAACAGAAGAGAGAACAGGTAGATACAAAGATGGACGCAAGCATGTTCATTTCCTTTGACTTGAGTTCGACAGGCCAAGAGATAAATGGGTAGGTAGTCAGGTATAGGTAATGCAATGCGATGCAGTGCAGTCCAATCCAGTGTAATGTATTGTAATGGGATGCAATGTGATGCTTGCTACTAATGTAGTAGGAAGGTAGAGTTTAAATGCATCTAATAAAAACTACAGAGTGAAGCAGCCACTTACGCCGTTCACGTTGCTACTTGTTGATTCAAGTATAAAATGGCCAAGTACATCAATTTATACGTGTGTGTGGAACTCTATTAATATCCCTGCAGACAGTAAGTCGTTGCCTTTGCATGTCGGTGGAGAGAATGGACGGGAGTCCATGTTCTCTCGGCACAACTTGTACTTGTAAAGTCTACTGATGATTAGAGTGCAGGTAGTAACACTGGTGGTGGGTACATTAGTCATTTGATAATTTATGCATTTGACCAAGCAAAGGAAGTATTGTGTTGTAGGCTTGTCATGCTAATGCCATTGCTAATGCTAATGTTATTCCGTTGTCTATAAGTAGCTCCGCATTCACATGCTGTAGTGCATGCTTTGATTCGATATCGCATCATATTATACTTGTACATTACACTCTCAACTAGGGAGTGCAATCCCGAGATCTCGAAAAGAAAATTACTTCTACGCTTGGTGCGGAGATCTCGCCAGTGACGCCAGTGTTTTAAATAAAAAATCTCTATTTATTTATGCTTAAATTAAATGCATCAAAATTCATGGTGATGTGTTTCCGAAAAAAATAGAATATTTTTGCCTTTTCGATTCTAAAAGAAATGTGACTTTCAAACGCTACTTAATTGCATTTGGATACAATATGGGCTCGAGACACTTTCAAAAAAACTCGAGATTGCATTCCTTAGGTCATGCTCACGTACCTACACTTTATTATACACTTGTTGGTATTGGTGTTGGTGACTTGATTTGACTCGGCTTTAGCTTCAGCTTGATCATACTTGAGTCACATGGACATTCAGTGGAGTATAAAGACAAGAGAGTGCCTCAGTGTAAATTGCAAGTGTCCATTCACTACTATTGACGTTTTTGTCAAGAAAAAAACCGTATGTTCACTGTCGATTCTCCAATGATTACACACAGATGCAGCAATGTATAATGTATGAATCCATTTACGGAGCCACTCTTTTGTCCGGCAGACCCTTAGAAATGAGTATAGAGAGGGTAAAAGTGTTGACTCCCCTGAGTTTCAGTTTTGCTTTAGTTCTCTCTCCCCTGGTTGTCTAACATGGAGAGAGAGAAGCGAGAAAGACACAGGAAAAAACAGAGTCACAAATGGCTCTTAAATATTATGCAGATTGGAGATTTTCAATTAGCGAGAGGACTCCTCCGGATAAATATGTGATTACGTATGCACATTGAATGTTCTCCACACTCTGAGGTCTTGAGTCTTAAGTATATCGGCCTCCTTGAAATAGTAACTTTGGTTCCATTCCATTGTCGACGTCGACGTCGACGTTGACGCTGACGTTGTTCCTCTCGTCATGTAAATTATAAATACTGTAAAGCAAAAACTGATAGTTGATGAGTTTGGATTTGAATTTGAATTGGAATTTAAAGAGCTACAAGGTTTAATCGCAGGAGAAGCTTGTATATTGTTGACTTACATATAATTATATAGGTACGTCTGTAGGTAATTACGGGATAAGATATTGCAATAAGAATAAGAGAGAAGTCATTATTTCCCTTTATGCAGTTTATGCAGGTGGGTAACAATTAAATATAAATTATGGCTCATCGTCGCATGTAAATACTTGAGACATCTCTCCCTGTTATTTCTGACTACATGACTTTTTGCATATTCCAATTGATAAAAATTCTGATTGCGATTGTTTTTGTGGTACCGTGTGCTGTCTACATGCCTGCATGAATAAAATGTTGACAGGACATGGTATGAATCAAAATTGCAGTTAAGTCTCCGCAGGTAATGGAAACTATCAACATCAACGACGAGCATATGGATAGAATTGTGACATGCGGTGCGGTGTAATGTAACGGTGATGATTTTTACTTGGATGCGTTTATGTATGATGTCCGGAATAAAGTGCACTTAGGTAAACAGAAGCAATAATTGTTCAGTGTGGTTAAGCGTGCAAAGTGTGGCATTTACCAAACTACCTACATTATTGGTTGTTTTTTCTCGTGGAAGAAAAAAGAGATAAAAGAGAGGGACAAGATATTTAAGACGTTCTTGGATTTTGATTCCCATTATTCTGAAATGTCCACAGGTAGGTACTTAGCTACCACCTGTTTGCAGGTAGTTGTGATTGTGAGTAATGCCTAGCTATACATAGGTCGGTGCATTTATGTGTGTGTGGTATATTTACGTTTACACTACAGGATACAGGATATGACTGTAGGTCTGACTGCAGCTTAAAAATGCAGCAGCTGTTATTACTAAAGCTATTGCTGTTGCTACTGCTGCTGTCGTTCCGTTTCTATTTCCCATACATGCATTTGCATGCATAGGTATATTCTAGCTTGATAGTTTGACTCGTAAAATTTGTCTCAGTTCTCACTTAATAGTCGAGTGTGATTGGACTTTTGTTCCGTTCCTGTAACTTTATTGTAATCTCTAATCGCTGAGCTTTGTAATTTCAGGTTAGAATGGATGAATTGAAATTATGTGGATACGGAAAGTAAATGAATAGAGAATGAATCGTTGCCGACAAATCGCTCTGAATCCACAATTGACTTTTAGTGGCATTCTCCAAGGCAAAGCTGTGCCCGTATCTGTATTTGTATCGGTATGTGTTGGAGATAGGGCTGAGCTGAGCATTGAGATTGAACTACAATCTCTACGCTGTCGAAGAGCGAGCAAGGTAGAGATGTGTGTGTTGGCGTTAGCATGGTAATGCTAATCAAAGAGTAAAGAGACTGCGAAACGAGAAGGTGAATGTGACTGACAGTTATCCTATTGCCGTCGTATTGTTAGTCTTACGATCTGCATTCACCGTTCACTTCATGCAGTTTTCCTCAATTGAGAGATTTTGTAATCCATCGTTTACAACCAAAGTCTGAACAATGAAAAAAGGAATCATCTTATCGTGTGTCGTAGGAGCGTAGTAAATTCCACGCTTGCATACTTTGTAGACAGGTACGAAGGTACGCACACACCGTACGGGGCAATCGCCACAGATGCCTTCTAATTTACCTCGTGGCTTGTCTCGACTGTATCTATATCCATCGGTTCATGCAAACATTCCTTTTGGTCCGTATACATGTGCAAATAGTTCGATATATTTATGAGAGTATATGTAGGTATGTACTTTTGGTGTATGGGTATGTATGAGGGTACACTATGATCTGGTCACTTATCAATTTATTCTACTCAGTTAGTTAGGCACATGTGTGTGTGTGTGTGGATTTCGATAAAAGGCTGGGGGCCGCATGAAACGTAAAATAGCCACAGTGTAATTTGGTTGTTGGTTGTAACGTTTTTCATTTTCTTGACTCAACATTACATTTATTATGCTATTTACCTTTTAGTTAGTGGGTTTCCTATAAGGTTCAGTGCAATTTGCTGATTCTTAGTAAAGTGTCTTGCACTTTTTAGCCGTGCGGATTATTTGCTTTGGAAGCATTTATTGAGACTTGACTTGCTTAATTTGACTGTCCGAACGAAACTACCTACTAATATTTGCAAACTGAGGCTGAGATACATAAGGTACCTGCTTAAGTTGATGTTGGTATGTTTGATGGTTGATGTTGATGAGGACATGAGCGTGAGCTTATGGAAGCTAACCATTTTTGTCTGCTGTGGCTAAATGGATTAGATCAGCTAATCCTTTACTTTACTTTACTTCAATTTACTCCATTGTGTCTTCACCGTATCTGAGAGCAAGGAAATATTTCATACACTTACGTAGACACAATGTGATCCATGGGTACCGGTATATTTATTTATGTCCTACATTGTACATCCCTACTTTACTGATCTCTACACGTAAACCCTTTTTTAGTGTGACATGAGCCCTGATTTCTCTTTCCCCATTTCTGTTGACGACCACTACACTAACCTAAGTAAGCTTAGCTAAACTGTATCGCATCGCGCGTTAATTGTTTTGTCTATAATTAATGATTAATTATTGTGTGTAGTGTCTATAAGCTATTATTCTTCTTCTCATTGTTTCATGGCAAACTCTATCTCTCTTTATTGCACTCTTGGCTCTTCAAGTTATAAATTCAACTTTAAAGATTAAGGACGTTTTCAATTTACCGGTGTAGGAATATTTTTCTTTATGATATGTACCTACTGTCCCTTGCTGTTTCTGCATAGCACTACACACTTGTTATCTCGGCATAGTATCTCTTTTAAATATAGTCAGTGCATATGATACGCGAGTAAAGCGTGTATGTCTTACAGGTAGCTTGTAAGTTGTAAATGTAAACTATAAATAATCTCGACTGCTAGAAACATGGGATTATCTAATCTAATGCAAACGATGATTTCTTGTTAATTAAAAGACACAAGTTTTCCCATAATCCATAATAATATTACATGTACCTTCACTATATGCACGTGAATTCTATTAATACTAATATGTTGTTTCGTCTCTATTTGAATTTCAGAGTCAACAGGACGCGTGTGGAGCAAGAGATAGAGAGAGAGAAAGGGAACAAGTTAATACATATTATGTAGAAAAGAAGAATAAGGAAAAAACGAAGCCATGGAACCTCATTAAATGTGTCCTATATACGAGTCGTACAATATGAAAATATATAAAACTAAAAATGAATCATCACAGGATTTGTAAAGCAAGGTTAACTGAAGAGAAGAGAGTAAGGAAACTTTCGTGGAAAAAAACATTACTCCCATTCCAAAACCCAAACCCAATGTGTAGTCAACATTTTTAATGATAAATAATCTGAAAAGAAAACATATAGTTTCTTCTCCATTGAACAATGTCAATTTTTTTACTAGTATTCAAATGAGCATATCAAATGAACAAAAGATGAAGATATCTTCAATGTACACTTCCCTTATTACAATATTATCATAATTATTATACTATACTAATACTATATTAACTGGTCTGTTTTAGCATAGATACAAAATGTATATTTGAGTAAGATGTATCCAAGTATTCAATGAACGTATATATGTATATATATTATATAGACATGTATCTCATAGCTGACGAACACTACGTTTACGTTTACGTTTTGACTGCTCTGTCGTATATCGTGTATAGGTACATACATACATTATGATCATACTTACAATTATTTCATCCTCCTCCATCCAGTCTATTATTACCCGTACTCGTAGTCTTATCAGTACACAGAGCAAGCTAGAAACAAATTAGAAAATTATTATTAGGAAATTTTTGTAAGTTATGATAAGAGAAATTTTTGGTCTCTTGCAATTTATTATTACATAGTGAATGTACACCGACTGCGTAGACTCTACGAACGTGTTTCAAAAGTTGGAATTCATACAGACAAAATCACATTGCCTATAGTAGTGGAAATGGAAGGAAAGGGAATGATATAGAATTACTTTGCAAAAGGAAAAGCAAAAGCAAAGAGAGTTTTAGATTGCATTTCGATATTCTGTTACACTACACTTTTACAATGTATTACTGTAGAGCATGGTTTAGTATGGTACAGTGAGGTACTCAAGTATTCGAACAAACACATACACGGAACAAATAGAAAATGCAACTAATTCTACCTACACACATTTTTTACGCTTGGATTTTAACTTGGATGTTATTAATGACAAAAGTGTATAATGTTATATATATACATATATGTTCTTCTTGATGTTTTATATAATTTCATTTTCATCTCTTTGGCCTTTTAAAACCGTAAAAGATTTGTTAAAGTTGTTCTATTGAATTAGGTACATGATGTTTTTACACTAGACTTTTTATTTTCAAATCAATATTATAATTATTTTCTGTATTGACATTAAATCACTTGGATACTCGTATGAAACGGACACATTTCCACATTTACTTGCTAATATCAATTGAAACTCGATTCGAAAAGCTCTTCTCAGATGAGAAATGGTGACCAATTATTATTATTAAGAGCCTCAGAGAGTTTTTGTGATGAGAAAAGGGAGGCCTAGTAAATGGAAAGACCATGCAGGCGAACGTCGACGTCAACATAGAGACTTGTAAGACATAATTGCACGTTTTTACTCTCAGACTAAGTAAGTGTAGGTACACGTATAAACGTATGCTCTTCGATTGTATACTAACATCGTATACGTACAAATAACATGGTTTATTATTACAAGTAGGTAGGTACTTGAGTACTTGTACTCTTTACACGAATACCAATGGCTATCTACATATTTATGATGTTAATGGTTTTAGACCTGAAGATGATAATCAAGAAGTAATGCACTTAACGTTAGCGTATGTGTATGTGTGTTGTGTGTACTATTGAATTGGATATTCGACATTTTCGAGTATGCTTCCAAGAGTCTTACATGTTAACCTGATATTCATGAAAATTAATATTTATTGGAGAGTCCATCACGCAGGCCTTTTAGACCAAGACCAATGAATGTACCTTACGTTACATCTTGAAACTTATCTGTATTTTCCTAATCATTTTCCTTTATCGTTTATCCCCCAAAAATGTCTTTTAGCAATATACAGTTATTATGATACACACCGACATGCATACACTCATACATACATCCATACGCGTAGACACAAACCCTCCAATTTCCCATTCCGTCTCCGATTCCCATTCCCATTCAAATTTTTTGAATTAAGTAAAACTTTCGTGTAAGTTGAAGCGCACGTAGTGTTAATGTTTTTGAACATTATCGTCTACGTATATATTAGGATAAATAATTAATTAACTAGGCATATTAAACTATAGAGAATAAGCAGAGAGAGAAAGAGAAATAGGGAAAGAGATGGAGAGAAAGAGAATATTATACATTATTATAGGTGTGTAGGATTTATCGCACGATCATTTATTATAACGTAAGAAGACAAAATAAGATAGAAAAAAATATTTATTATTTTAAATAATTTTTAAGATCTGAAAAGAGTACATGAACAATTTCATGGATTGCCAATGCATGTATATCGGTCATTATTACTTAATTAATTGTAATTAATTGTGGAATACAGAATGAGTGGGTTTGTTGTGTTTTGTTTGGTTCGTTGGGGTTGGGAGGAAATTGGAAATTTAAATTTGTGAATGATGTGATGTGTGGATGTTAGTTGGAGTTGGATGTGAGAAGCAACCAACGGGAGGAAAGAAAAATGTTCAAACGGAGTTGCTTATTTATGGGAAGAACACCCCACCATGCCATGCCAAATGATGTAAAAAAGCTTATTCTCACTTGTGTGTACACAGTTAACAGTGCCATTTAGGATACAAATATGAATACAATAGGAGATTACGTATTTAAATTTGGAACCAGAATTTAAGTTGTTGTTCTCCTGCCCATGCGATGCCATGATTCAAATGAAGTTATGAGTGAGAGAGTGCTATTAACTAACACTAACGTCAGAGCAGAGAGTGAGAGAAATATGGGATAGAACTCATGCAAATATTCTAATGCTGAATGTAGGTGAGGAGAGATGATTTAAGTAGCCTGTCCGTCTTATTACGTCGTTCTTGTACCACATGTCAGAATGGTAAATGTGTATACATACATCTCGCCAGAGTTTTCCATCTATGTAAATTTTGAGGAAAAAAGAATAGAAACATTTTTTTGTTTCTCTCATAACTTGTAAGCTGCAGTGTATGCCTGTGTCTACAATGACTTAGGTGAGTCTTGGTCTTGGGTTGGTAATAAAGAAATACGAATCACGACTATATATGTTGTGTGAATCCATAAACGGACAATGTTAAATTAGCACGTTCAAATGAACATCGTCGTCGTTCCATTTCATTTGAATTCCAATTCGAATTCAAGTTTCCAGAGTGCTTAAAGCTACAGAGACAACACTGTGCCCAGACTAGATCCATTTCAGATACGAATATCTACATCTGCTCATACACATTGACTCATCTGCAGCACACAAGTGAAGCAGGAAAAAAGCGTGGGCGAAAGTGTAGTGAGAATATTATTATTTATATTTTTGTAAGAAATCCGTCAAGTATTCTTATCACTCATCTGAAGGACACTGAGACGTTTACGCTCAATGAAGCTCTCAAATCATGCAGTTGCCAACCTACTTGTGTGTTTAGCCTGTGAACCAAACAAACTATCAAAACTACAAGAAAAATTTTCTGCTATCGCGGTCAAATTATGCACGCCGCCATCAACGATAATGAAACTTGTTAACGTGACACGAGACATTCCACCGCGCATAATTAGCTATAGTGCATATAGGTACGTTGGAAAATTGATATTGTGTTACATGAGCATTTTGACCCATTGGAGGAAATAGGAAGAATGAAAAATCTCGATGTTTGGATAATTAATTGAGTCTATAGCCTACAGAGCTATATGAGTTAGGTGGGATAGAGGCAGAATAGGCAGTGCTGATTATGAATGCGTGAGATTAAATTTGGGAGACAATAAGGAGTAGAGATTGAGGTATTGTGTGTAAAGAAGACAGAATAGAAGGAGCAAATCAAAAAATCAAGAGAACACACGCTAATCGTCCAGTGTCTTCAGCTCCAAAATGAATGGATAGACAGATTGGCTTACAAGCTACAGCTGTCCATCCATCTGCATAGCAATAATGCGAGGCTTGAGGGAAATAAAATGAGAAAAGACCAAGGTACACTTGTTAGTATATCAAGACTTCGAGTCTTGAGTTCTTGAGCTTCCTCTACCTTAATATTTCCTCATTATTGTCAGTCGGACAGTCGTGAAGGTGTACGTAGGCTGGTCGGTTGGTCGAACGAACAGTGAATACCGTACATAGTTGCATCTGAACTGAAATTAGCTCCAGGTGTAATCGTAGTGAAAATAATGGCGGCAATAACAATGAGGATTTATTATAGGAGCAGTCAAGCCATGCCATTGCCATAACGGCCAGTGTTTATCATTATCGTCAAGTCAAGTCTCATCATGTTCAAGTCTATGAAATGGTTAACATTCCCATTTACTCTCAGTCACTCTGGTATGTAAATCTAATGATAATAGCTGACAATAATATTACTAATAATAAACACAACAACAGTAACAGGACAGAAACAACAACAACTACATACACTTCATGTAGCACATTTCAAGTTAAGCCCATCAAATGAAATCACACGGGAGAGCGTATAATACCTTTAGTATGCAGTGCAGATCGAAACGTTGTCAAATGATCCTAGCGAAAAGGAAATAAAACTAAATAATTTTTTGTTTGTTTCTGTGGCAAGATACGGAGCGTTGTTCTAATGTTCTTCTCGTAATTATGTGCTGTTGTTGTTGTTACTGCGATGTAAGATTCGGGACTGCAAGGTTTTGTAACTGTAACTCATGGTGGTCTAAAGTGGTTCATGTAGGAACATGGTATGCTATGGTATGGTATGGTATGGTGTGGTGGTAGGTTATACATGTACTCCCAAGTATTACACTCAACATGTTACATATCACAAGTTATGATTATGATATTCAAAAAGGGGATCAGATTTGTTTTTATATAGTCAGTCAAGTGTGTGGGTTGGTTAGTTGGTAGAGATTCATGTCTGTATTCTACTTGTTTTCTGAGTTAATAATGATCGAATGCATATTTTTTATAGACTGACTCTATAGGCTCGGGCCTGTATGCTCAAGGGTCTTCCGATAATAAGTAGTTTCATTTCATTATTCACTGTAGTTCTTTTATGCTGCAGTGTTAAACAAAATAGTCCGCACAATATACATTACATAGTATATAGAATTGTAATCTTTCTATATTATTATTATTATGATATCGTAATTTAGTTGGCAGGTTAAATTTTGTTTCTGTTCGGCGCGCGGTGGAAGAAAAATCTATAGAGGTTTTCTAGTTTTCTAGTGCTGTGTAGACTGATTTCCCGGAGCAAGATGAAGAAAAAAAATAAGAATAATTGCAAGTCCACGACCCAGAATCACAAATTATGCAGAGATCAAATTACCGTCTATTTTATAAGCATACTCTTTATTGTTTCAATGACATACTGTATGTCTATACACTTGAGAAAAAGATAATTATTGCATTAGATAATGTAATTACTTAGTGTAAAAGATTCTTGATCGAATTTTTCCGGGTTTGAGGCTTCTAATGGGTTTTACAAATTATTTACTAACTAAAGGAAAAAAACATCTATGAAGTAGCAGTGAATTCAGAGTTAAAGATGCTTCTACGGGAGAAATGAAAGAATCGATTATACTAGAAGTTTCCTCGTGAACTTTTCAGGTAGATTTAATACAAGAAACCCTTACAAGTAGATTTAAATCATATAGACAACCAACCTTACCTTTATTATCTTGCTTAATGTCTCAAAGTCAAATACAGCTTTCAGCTACGTACAGGAACAATAGTTTTTTATAAATCAAGTGGGCATATGCCCTAAAACGGATAACAATACAGTCATAAAGAAATATAGAGCACAAGAATTACTACTTATATGCATATACGCAAACTTCTACTTCTACAGATGAACGATTGAATTGAGAAAAGATTTTTTGACTGCGAGTGTTCGCTATACGGGTTAAAAATAATTGTATTGTACGGCATAATTTTTATGAATAGCAAGCATACTGGTGGAGGTTGTTTTGTTATCAAATTATTATATCTGGGTATTCAACCTTTAACATTTAAAGCACTACCGCCATCTGCAATCCAACAAACAATAGCGTAGCAAACAGTCGTTGCACTTTTGTAATTATTTCCCATTTCGATCCGATTCGCCAGTGAACTTTACTGCATTTTTAAAAGTTTGAAAATCGTAATTATTTTTGTGTACACCGTCAATCGTTCTGTTTACTTTCTATCCTCAGATTAATTATTTTTTCAGTTCTGATAAGAGTCGATCACTTACATATTACCGAGAGAAATTCTGTAAATAATGGTTAATTACTCTTGTACTTCTAATTATGCTTCAAAGAAAGAGTTTAGCAGTTTAATAGAGCCAGTACCAGTCATTTAATCCACAGTGTTGACAAAAACAATAATATTATATTTGTATACGTGCGAATGGCTGATATTGCTGTTAAGCATCTACATAATCAAATGACTGGGCTGATTAAGAACAGTTTTTAAAACAAACCACAAGCCGCTAATATTATTAGCTCTTCAACAGTGTTTTTTATTTTCTTCCTGCCACACATTTTACATCTATAACGAAATCGAAGCAGTTCTAACGTTCCTTGCGTGATTCAATACCCTGTAGAACCAGATCAGAATGCCTGAAACTCGGCGAAAATCGGCAACAATATTTTATTCACCTGCATTTATAATCCAACGCAATAGAGTACAGGACAAGATCTAATAATATTTTACTTTTTGTTGTGCTCAATTGTTGCACTTACATATTGTAACTATATGAAATGAATCGCATGTATATTTGTATTTTACACAAGACCTTTCAATGCTCAGTGTTTGTTTACTAAATATATATAACTAATTCAAGTACCTATGTGTCTCTCTTTGTGCAATTTTTTTAAAATAAGTGGATAAAACTTTAATTTCCTCCGTGTAAAATAATTGTGGTTTGACAGTTTTGTTGAGGACTGTTGATTCACTTTAGCTGGTAGGTATTTCTCGTGATAATTACAAGATGGGACCATCATCTCCTAAGAGATTTGAAACACAACAAGTGCTTGTCAAATATTTTATAACTTTAACCCCGTCAATGTCAGTAGTTTGTACCATCTAGGTGTGAAGTGATCTACCTTAAAGTTTTAGTGAAGAAATAATTATAAATTGAAAGATTTTGTGATGTCGTGGAAATTGCAATTCGAAATACACACACTTGTAATCATTATACGTATACAATCGATCTTGATAAAAATTGTAGCCTGTAAATTGAAAACATCCGGGAGAAAATACAGTATATACCTATGATAAATATATATATTAATTATAATACATCTACATTTCATCGTATTTCTTTCGTCCAAAATAAAGTGTGAAGAAATATCTGTAAGAAAAATACATTTTGTAAAATGTGCATACATTTAAATATTATTTATATAATTATACAATTTATTGTATTCGTGTCTTACGTTACATGATTGCGATCGACCAGAGAAAACGTGCCATTTAATTCTACTTTACTTCTCAGTTAATACAATTTTATGCATTATACATAGATATACTTAATTTAAATCATGTGGGAGAAAAGCGCCTAGTGGTGACAAGGTGCCCTAAATGCGACCATGCCCTTGATTTTGAAAAAGGAAGCTCGACAAAAAATTAGAGTTTGTATGTTTTGGTAGAATACACAATGAACTTTGTTTATAGAAATTATACTTTGATTCTGTAAGAACCTTCTTTGAAATCAGAGGATGGTCACTGTATGGTACCCTGTTACCATTAGATGCTCTTCCTTTAGGCATGTACATATGGTAGGTACTTTGTAAGTGTTGATAGTTTTTTCTAATTGTAAAAAGTTCAACATGCGTGTATTCAAAAGTAAATGTGTTAGGTAGTAATCTAGCTAATAATGTGTGAATCTTTGTTGAGAGAAGCTAACAGAGACGATGTAGAAAATAGTGTTCTACAAACTAATTCATACCGGATCAGCACATTTTTTACAGAAATTTAAATTATTTTGTAAGGATACTACTACAATGTACAGATTGAAAGTCAAATATTGCAAATGTTAATGTTGTGCGTAAGTATGTACCGTAAAACTTCTAATAAAACTCCTCGAGATCTAAGGCAGACTTGGCCTCGAACCATGCGGTCAATAAGAAACCCACATTCTAGATTTTCGCACACCGTATTACAAGGTTACCTTGACTTTCTCCCCTATTAAGTCTACGTAAGTACCCCACGGTGTATTAGAGACCTTCGTTCACGGCAAACTTTGCCTAAGACCCGCCTTTTATTTGAAGTTTTACGGTACTTGACTAGTTTATTGGAAAATAATAATAAGAAATATGACCGAGTGAGGAATATGAATTAAGTAATTGCTAAGGATTGTTACTTAACGCTTCAGATTAGAATTCAAATACGTAATTTTGAGTTTTCATTTGGCGAAAATTTAATTTTTGAGGGCTTGCGTTTTGCTGTGTACTGTGTAGACATTTGCTGTAATTGCCGTAGAGTGTAATTCTTATTATTTCATTTAAAAAGAGCATATAGTAGTAGTTAGTGTAATACAAAGTAGGAAGTTTTATTTATGGAGTTTAATCATAGGCCAATATATGCTTTTCTATTGCTGATATTGTGGTATGTGCGTCTGCCATTGTATCATTTTATTATTATTGTAATCTGTGTGAAACGGATTAACGGATGTTACATATATACACATACTAAACTAAACCACATGAATTTCACTGTGTGCAATTTTAAAAGAGTGTAATTTATTTAGTAAATATGAAACGAGTGTGTGTAACAGAATAAAGTTTCACTTTAGTGGATATATACACACACGTCTACTGTACTTAAGTTGAGTGAACTGCAATATTAACTTCGAAGATGTTGTGTAGTTAAGTGAATCACGTTGGAGTTTTTCGGAATTGCCAATGTCGTTAGCTTGTGTATTGAAAATAATTGAAAAGAAACATTAGTGCTTACTTATGACTCATGTGTACTAGAATGTGTGCCTTTTTACGATGATAATCTAATTTGCAAGGTGATATAATGATGTCTATAGCGGTTCTTCAAAGTGTGCCGGTATTTTAATTAACTACGAGAATTTCTTCGGTGTACGTTAAAATATGTCGTTGGGTATGAGAACTGTTTGTTACTACAGCCAAGAATCAATTAATGTTTAAACATGTTGATGCCCCCAATCAATACAATAGAATATTACATATATATATATATGAACAGTAATTGTTGTAATATGAAACTTCAACTGCTTCTGATACATGATATGATTAAGATATTATCCTTTGGTCGGCAATAATAATACATAACATGAACTTTGACCTGATCTTATTCGTATCTTAGAATAATTCTCAGGTGTCTTGTCTATATTTTATAGTTTAGTTTTTACGTTTGCGACTAATAGTTGGCGAATAGTATGTTTTTGGATAGTGTCGCGTATCAATCGTTGGAGAATTTGTCAATCCTCGTTCATTGTAAGCATGTTCTTCTACTACAAATGCCCAAACTAGAATAATGAAACGTAGAATAAACATGAAAAATGAGGAGGGCTTCGTAAAATTCCCTGACGACTGATCAAATACTTATCGTTAATTCTACACATATTAGTAGTACCTACAGTCTACAGTTCACAAGAATGATTCATTGTATGAGGTTTTGATTTATAAAATTAAGTTTACTTTGACATTATATACAACAACGCATGCAAAATATAAGAAGAAACATTTTATATCTTCAATCTACAGAATACTAAAGTAAAGGATTTATTACTCCGCCCTGAAGAGAAAAAGAGATTCACAAACGAACGTGTTGTACTGTGTCGTTTGTTAATACAACATGAATAAATCAATATAGTTATAGGAATTATGTGTGCGCTATACTCGTCAGTTCCCGGTTGCAGTGAAATTGCAATTATATTACAATAGTTTGGATTGTTGTCGTAGGTCATATGATAGTAATATAAGCAGATACAGCTTCAGCAACAAAGTAGTAGGTTGTTAATTTGTTGAAGAAGCTCATCAAAGACTTACCGCATGAGGCCTTTGATCAGATTGGGTGGGTGACGACAGCTTTTCTACGTCGTCACCCCTCCTCCGTAGTTAGCAAATACATTATACATACATATATACTTATTTTAATGCAATCTTTTGTTAAACTAACGACTAGAACTGTATCTCCGAAAATAAAATCCAACGTGTAAGTATTTACGTTTACGCTATGTACTTGCAGCAGATGTACGTCCGATACGTGAATAAAACCCTGCTAATTTCATTCCAGTAAATCATCGTCATCGATCGCTTTTATTTC
>JAAXYX010000416.1:0-40192 GCA_036851915.1 Ptenothrix huangshanensis
AAGCAATAATGGTGTATAAAATTTTGTACTGAATTTGCGATTCTCCTATTGATGTGTGTGTGTGGTTATAGGATTCAAAAACTAGCTAGTATTTTAATGGAAATTATTGGCGCCTTTTTATATACACACCTAATCAAAACTCAGTTTCCCCTATTTCTAAGGTAAAAAATTTTTTTTAAAGAATACCTACACGATAGAGCACTACGTTGATCTAGTAAATCCAGTTTCGGCTAGTTTGAAGTTAGATAATAGCTATGCTATTCGTGAAATTTTTATAACATCATTATTGTTTCGCTGAAAGAATCACATTTTTTGATTTTTTGTATAATTCAGTGTTATTCTGTAATCAAATCATAAACCAACAACTATACGACTTCCTTAAAATGGTTTAGAGGAAATTTTAACGACATGAAGCAACGGGCAAAACCTTGTACTCAAAATTCAATTTTTCGGGTAGGCTCTTATAGTAGGAGATTGATTTAATAATCAAAGAAAACTAATTTTTTGGTTTAGGGTGATTGAGAAGAACGGAGGCAAAGCTCCGTTGACATACCGTCAATTTCAAAATGTGGTTGCTACCATGGAACCGCCGTCTCTGCCTGTCCCGGCAATTGACGAGATAGGCACGGGTCAATCTATCACACCGATTGGTTCAGATCATGATGAGCGCTTCGGTGTTCTAACTTTGGAAGAATTAGGTTATTTAAAGAGCAAAATATTTACAACAGTTACTTCAAGTTATTTGTTCATTGTACGAACTTTAAAATAAGTGGCTAAATTTTAAGTGTTTTATTATTGTTTTTCATGCACAGGATTTGAGGTCGATGGCTTGCTTCCTGCTTTATGGAAAGGAGGTGAAAGCGAAGCATTAGTTCGCTTAGAGCGGCACTTGGAACGTAAAGCTTGGGTAGCTAGTTTTGGTCGCCCGAAGATGACACCAAGAAGTTTACTTGCTAGTCAGACTGGAGTCAGTCCGTACCTCAGGTTTGGATGCCTAAGTCCAAAACTATTTTACCATCAATTGACTGATCTGTACAGAAAAATGAAAAGGGGAGAACCTCCCCTCAGTTTACATGGACAAGTTCTTTGGCGAGAATTCTTCTACTGTGCCGCAACCAAAAATCCTAATTTTGATCGGATGATCGGCAATCCTATTTGCGTTCAGATTCCATGGGATAAAAATCCGATTGGGATGGCCAAATGGGCTTCGGTAAAATAACTCCTTTGTCCTATAATTATTCTTGATGGTCGGGATGATAAAAATTTAAGACAGTTTTCTATGTTTACTTCGTACGCTAATTTGCCGCTAACAATTATTATGATGTCTGTATTCATGTAATAACATTCTTACATTTAACTACATATCTTATTTAATTACAGGGAGAGACAGGTTTTCCTTGGATTGATGCTATTATGACGCAGTTACGAGAAGAAGGCTGGATCCATCATTTAGCGCGACATGCTGTGGCATNTCATGTAATAACATTCTTACATTTAACTACATATCTTATTTAATTACAGGGAGAGACAGGTTTTCCTTGGATTGATGCTATTATGACGCAGTTACGAGAAGAAGGCTGGATCCATCATTTAGCGCGACATGCAGTGGCATGCTTTCTTACGCGAGGGGATTTGTGGATCTCGTGGGAGGAGGGGATGAAGGTAGATTTTCGTTTTCCAAATCGATGCTTTTGAATAACAAAATATAAGTTTGATTATGCGTAATAACACTATTTAAATACCTATTTGTTATAAACTTCATCCCAGGTTTTTGATGAATTGCTGCTTGATGCTGACTGGAGTGTAAATGCTGGAATGTGGATGTGGCTGAGTTGCAAGCTCTTTTTTTCAGCAATTTTTTCACTGCTACTGTCCTGTTAGGTTCGGGCGAAAAGCTGATCCAAATGGAGAGTACATCAGGTAGCGAAAGTACATTTTTCGACTTGTTGAAACTTGTTTACTTGATTTAGCTTGACATTAAGCCATGTGGAAGCTCTTTGATTTGATATAAAAATTGGTTCATGCCTTAATATTTTTATACATAGTTAATAATTACCCTGTAAATTACATCTATTTTTACAGAAAATACCTCCCAGTATTAAAGAATTTCCCGAATAATTACATCCACGAACCGTGGATGGCCCCTGATGCTGTACAAAAAGCTGCTAAATGTATTGTTGGCGAAGACTACCCTAGGCCAATGATTAGTCACTCGGTTGCTTCTAGGATTAAACATGGAGCGGATGAAACAAGTATATACCCAGCTCTCCCGGTTTCAAGCTGAAAGAAATTGATTCCCCTGGAAAAACTCTAATTCTTGTGCACAGAAAATCCTTCATCAATCTGTTTTATAAGCTGACCAATGTCTACATTTTTTTCGTTCAATGATTTAAGGATAAAATGATTTAATCTTATATCGTACTTGGTTTGCTAGTTAATTTTTTCACAGCAGCTTGCTTGCGTTAAAAGTTGTATTTTTAGAATGAGTGATGGTGTTTTTGTTTTGGCTAATTCCTAGTGGTAGACTTTTTGTGACTTGGTCGACTCTGACTCTGCAGCAATAAAGCAGTAGTCAATGAGGTATATCATAAGATAGTACCTGCCGTGAAAAGGGTTGATTGCTGAGATACCTACTACCTAATCATTTTGTATTTTTCCAAACGTAAGCAGAATGCGAAGGACAATACTAGTCTTGGAGTTTTTAATTGGTCTAAGGAATGATGGTGATAGAAAAGTCTTCTCTGCGATTTATTATTAGGAGCAGTCAAAGTCAATACAACCATTATTTTCCGTTCTCAAATAGTGTTTTCCCGTCGTTTTTTTCGAGAGTATTTTATCTACGGCCGTTAACTTGAAATCTCAATAAAAGACCTTTTTACGTTCCAAAACTAATTTCTTATTTGTTTTTAAGTATGAAAATGAAAATATATCGTGCAAAAAATAAAAATAATAACTGTCGATGTCATAGAATGGAGGTTTTTGCCATAATTATATGTTAGAAATCATTTTACTTCTACCCCCAGGTTCCCAACATTTTTGCAGTGGTAGTAGTTGCCTACACTCACCTCGCCATGACCGCAAATCTGATGTTTTTCAAAAAGCGCAATAACGAGAATGTAATTAATTCGTATCTTCAACTGTCAACGTCAAAACGCAAAAAACACATTATTGGGGTTTCCAAAAAGCATACAATGCATAAAAATACGTGTTTTCGTAAAAGCATAATCAGCAAAAATCTTAAAAAAGCATTTCAACCGTACAAAACCATATAACCATATAATGATATCCATATAATGATCCACAATTTTCAAATTCTCCGACGTGTCCCCGAAGCATTGAAAGGCGTAATTTAGGGCAGATATTTCAAATTTTAAGTCCGGAATTAAAACAACTAATAATAATTGCTTTTAACAGTTAAAGGATAAAGATACACTGCTTTGGGAATTTGAATCATTTTATAGTGTGCAAAGCATATGCATAGGTAATTATTTTCATTATCCTAAGAGCTACCTAAACTAGAGCACTGTATAGTCCCTTTGAGGATATATTTTAATGTAGATCTTACAATTACAATACATCAACTTTAAATAGTTATCCTTTCGCATTATACTCGTCAGTCATCAGAAACCAGAAATCAGAATGACGTAATAATTAACTACAACAGAATGCTAATTAATACAGCTCACCATTTTTTAATTCAGATAGTTCATTTTTCTTCCATATGATGATTAAGCAACTTCAAACTTGCGACTAATACCTACAATATACCTCCACTATAATTATCATCGAATTCGAATGCTATTAACTTTTCGTGATTTGGGATTTTCCCTCTCGTACAATTGGAACCTTCCTCAATATACGTCCTACGTACAGTAGTAGGTTCACGCCCACAACGTTCAACGTTTGATTGGTTACACTTGCGAGTTCGGGCTTGGCACTTTTCTCTGCTTTCTCACTTCTCACTGCAGTCGTTCTCTTCTCAGTAATTCAGTACCTCAAACCAGAGTACCAGAAGCTGGCTCCGCGGTAGTCGACTAATTTTATTATTTTCAATTTTCTTCCGTCATTTTGTATTTGGATTGTAGATTATTTTCATATTTTTTTGAACTTCAGGTAGGCTTGTGCAATTACATTGTAATCAATAGAAAAGTTTTTATCGGTTCTTTCTGCATCTCATCGGCTAAATTATAGTACGATACTAAGATTATAGTAAGATTATCAATTATTATACCTAGTAAGAATCATTATAGTTAAGCGTCCATGTTTTCACAAAATTTTAACTTCTGACATTCATACGGTACAAATACAAGCAATAGATTCGTTAGTGAAATTGTGGATAAAAGGGTGATGGGACGAATTGGAACTAATTAATTATTTTAGATACTATCCATTTCTCCCGGTCCACACGTGGAAGAAGCTGAATAATTATAATGATAATAATGATAATATAAAATTGGTCTCCAATTCGCTAGCGAATAATATCCGGAAAATTATTAATTTATATTTTATTATTATTAAAGTTTGTATCAGCATATTAGCTAATTTATTTTTGACTTTTGTTTGATCTGCTTTTTAATTTTTATCATTTTTGGGGACTGTAGGCACCTTTCAGTGATTTTCATGTTTGCGGAAATTCCAAATGTTGACAATACCGCTGTGAATTGGGATCGATTGTCAAACATAAACAGAAATGGAGCCTAGTTTCGTAAAAGATAAGGTAAAATAAAAGAAGAAAATTCTCTTCAGGGGCGTTGGGGCATATCTGGGGGAGGGGTGTTCGGGTGTTCAAGCACCCCCCGAAATTTTTGGTTTTGCACCAGGCATAACAATGCAATGGCGAAAAAATTTGACTTTGATAAAAACTTGCTTAAAAAACTTGCTTACACTACAACTGCTAGGCGAAAGCTTGGCTCAATAAATCTTATTTAAATTGTGAATAACGATTATTTTACTACACTCAGTAAGCTAATAAATATGCATACAAATACTTGCTTTAACATTATCAAGCTTCCCCTTCAAAATTCATCCTCAGATACGTACGCCCCTGATTCCCTTCTTAAAATTTATCTAGCAGAAATATTCGACTTGTAAAAATATGAGCCTGTCTAAACAAAAATGTTTAACTTCGAACTTTTACTTTCAGCGAGGATACAATAAAAGCTCTAAACATCACCTTAAAGCAAGAGATGTACCTCCGGAGGGAAGTATACATCTGCAGAATCTACACCCCTTGCAATACAATTGGAAGTTTTGGTATTTCGAAAATCAAAAGGAGCTCACATGGGAAGAGAATCTGAGAGTTGTCAAGCCCGTTTCTACTGTGGAAGCGTTTTGGGGAGTTTATCACAGTATCAAATCAGCCAGTGAAATTCGTATCGGTTGCTCCTACTTCTTTTTCAAAGATGGCCTGAAGCCCATGTGGGAAGATGAGGGCAATCGTCTGGGAGGACGTTGGCTTATTAGCTTCGACAAAAAGTCCAGGAGTATGCTGGATGACAAATGGCTTGAAGTTGTAGGCACTCTAGTCAAAAACAAACTAATACTAATCTGTTCAATTTTTAAGATACCTATTTCCTGGTCACAGAAAATAGTATATGGTTTCTATAATTAGGTATGCCCGATATTTTGTATTTGAGCATGATTATTTTGTGTATTTTAAATGTGTGTGTAGTTGTTGTGCCTCATTGGCGAAGCTTTCGGTGTCGACGGGGAGGACATTTGCGGTGCTGTAGTGGACATAAGAATGAAATTTGACAAAATTAGCATCTGGACTAAGTATTGTGAGAATACTAGTCGAATCATGAAAATTGGGTGAGTAATCTATTTTACATTTTTTATCCATTTTTTATATTTATATTTAAGTCGGTGTACTTTACTGCTGCAATTATAAAATCACGGCGTGGTTCTCTTGTTTGAGATTTTGTGGTCATACGCATTTTTCCGTACGTGCCCCAGTCTTCGGTAATCATCTGAATAACTCATTAGTGTTTGAGCGCAAGCCATAATTGTACGAAATAAACTGTCAATCTTTTCTGCTGCAGCAAAATCATCAAAGAGCGTCTTCAGTTGGGGGAGGTTATACCAATGACATATGAAAAACACGCCGACACGCAAAACAAGACTTCATCTCGTGCCAATCACACTTTCGTTTTGTGAGTTCTTTGGATCTGATTCTGGTCTTTGGTTCTGGGGTTTTCCATCTTACTTTCAGCACATGAATCTCATAATAACTAATTAAAGGGTATATTATATGATAAATGGTGTGGTACGTTCGTGTCATCTGTAATATTTATCTCTGTTGTTAGTTGTTACTGATATCAACCAGTGTTAGACTTCAGAATCCACTTTAGAGTAGCACGACAAAAGATTGTAATTCACAATTAACTTTGACTAACGCATAAAACCTCCATTCATGCACATAACAAGTAAGTTTATTCCGGGTGTGTTTGTCTTTATACAGCTGTTTTCTGGAAGCAGTTCCCTAAATGCTCAAGCTTATAACTTATAGTCTTGCTATGTAGGTTTAAGTTTGATACTGTGTTAAGTTTTTCTTTTACTGATTAAAGTTACGAACTTATTCTATTCATACGATGTGTATAGTAGTGTAGTGTAGAGTGTAGATAGTTATAATCATCCTAAACAAGCACATAAATATTTGAAGATTCTGATTCTGATCGCTACAAATAAATTGATTAAATTGTTTCTGACCTGTTGAAATTAAATTGTCTGCATGTTTTAGTACTTAACTCTGTGACCTTGCGATTTCTCAGTACATGTATATATTAATAATTTCTTTTTTTAAAGATTAGAGGGCCGAGATAAAAAAATCTATGCTGCCATCCGTTTCGATACAGGGTAGATGTTATTTACAGAATTACATGTATTACAACAAAAGCTTTTGTAATTAAGTAATTCAAATTTTCAGGTCGGACTTCTAGAAGGTCTCTAGGTTGAGAAATTGGATTGAAAATTTGATGAAATATATTCCGATGAGTGACATCTTGAAAATGAACTGAACTTATAATATGTTTAGTGCTTAGTTTTGTGTTAGTTGATTTTGATGTTTTCGTTTGGAAGAGATGGTCCGTATTACTGTTAACTGGTTAACAGCACATATTAATTGATCACAAGTATTCCATTAATAAGTAATTGTAATATTTTAATTACGCTTCCTTTCTCGTGTGCAGTGTGCAGTTCATGCTTATAATACGGTATTTATGCTTCCATTCTATTTCAATGACAAGTGCGTCCGAGGGAGGGAAGCTTGAAAATATCATCTGTTGTTTTTGAGATCCAGATCCGTAAATCGTAGTATGTACGCGTGAAGTAATTTTGTATATTCAGTTTCTTCCACGTGTGGACCGGGAGAAGTAGATAATTATAATTAGATCATAGTTACTATTCTTCCTATTCGTCCTACAGTTTAATTAGTTCTAAATTCTAATTATCATGATCATACAAATAGTAGACTGATTTTATTTTATCCGAATACTTTTGGAATGACGTTGCTAAAAATTCGCTTTCACTTAGAACTAGCGCTCAACTTATCTAACATTTATAGTTCGATAATTTATAGAATAGGTAGTTAGCTTCACTTGACTGCTGGTCGGTTATATCGGAGTAAGTTGATCTTACTCACGGTGAAGTTATTTATTTCAGTTGCTTTGAGCTGTCAGTCTCGGTGGTTTCAAAATTCCTATCGATTACGAAGGTCAACGAGTTCTAAATAGATAACATTCTAATATAAGTGTCAAGTAGTGTAGAGTTGAATGGAGGAATCAATCATTAACAATCAATTCACGCTTAACCTGATCTCAGTTTAGTTGTTTTTACTTGCAGTCTCGTTAAACTACTTTCATTGTCAATTCGCTACCTTCGTTATTCGTTGGTGTAACTTTGTTATAACATAACAATTTCACTGACTGGAGAATCCCACTTGTCGCCTGTGTCTTGAGGATTTGATCAGGATTTTTAGTTCGCAGGCACGCTTGTTTATCATTTTTTTCCATTGTTTTTTAAACGTTGAACGTAAACTTAAGAGATTGCATATTTAAATTTCAACAATAATTACATGGTAAGTTCACCAGTTGCCAGTTATCGGGGAATGGTTTTTATTTTTTGTCCAAAAACTATAAAGTTGTTTTTCAATTTTTAATGCTTCAATTGCTAATCAAAATGTGTGTAAATGGAATATAAATTGTGAGTGCTATCCAAGGCTGCTGGACTTCGAAGTCCAGCCGCCTTGGTGCTATCTCTAGATGGGAGCAAAAAGTAGAGTATGAGTTTTTTGAGAATCACTTATTACATATTAGAAGACGCTGCAACTTTTGAATTTTTTTATTGCTCCTGTTTTAGAAAATGAAGCTCACAATTTTATACGGAAGTCAAACTGGGACTGCCCAAGACATTGCTGAACGTATGACCCGCCAGGCGATTCAGTTAGATTTGCATCCAGAGCTCTTTTCCATGAACGAATACAACATCGAAAGTCTCAAACCCGGGCAGTTTCTTGTTTTCATCGTATCCACGACTGGCCAGGGGGATGAACCAGATAATATGAAGAAGTTGTGGAAATACTTGTGCCGAAAAAGTTGCACGCAGATATTTTCTGGGATCAAGTATTGTGTCCTCGGCCTTGGTGACTCATCCTACGCGAAATACAATTTCGTTGCAAAAAAATTGGACAAAAGAATTTCTCAACTAGGGGGCCAAAGTATGGTTAAATTGGCTCTTGCGGATGATCAACATGACCTAGGAATAGATGCCGTGGTTCCCAATTGGATTCGAGACGTTTGGAAATCTATTATAGGAGTTGAAGTACAGAATGTGTCAGGAATTATCGGCCCTAAATTTGTAGTAACAAAATCGGAAGAGAATGGAAACAACCATGATCAGCTGGTACGTAATTATATGAATGGAACTCCTCCAGAAGAGAGCATCAACATCAAATTAAACAGCATCGTAAGCACTAAACGCGTAACAAGTCCAGATCATTTCCAAGATGTCAGATTTATCGAAATAGATTCCACCAATTTAAGTTTTCAACCTGGAGACGTTCTAGCAGTCCAACCTGGAAATCTGAAGGAGAATGTGGATTTATTTTTTCAAATTTTCCCCAGTTTAATTCCTTCGCAGAAAATTTTCCTCAAGCCTCAGTACAGTTGGGTGAAAGTTCCATCACATTTACAGCAAACTGTGCAGCCATGCACTTGGGGAAAAGTGGCTGAATTCTACTTGGATATTCAGTCTGTTCCAAGCAAATCGTTTTTTGAATATTTGAACCATTTTGCTGACGATGAAATGGAGAAGTGGAAGCTGACTGAATTTTGTACTCCGGAAGGACAAGATGACTTGCATAAATATTGCTACAAGCCTAAACGAAATATTTTGGAAGTCTTGCTCGATTTTCGTAAAACAGCGGCTAAGATTCCCACCGATTATATTTTTGATTTGATACCACCGATTAAATGTAGATCATTTTCTATAGCTAATTACCATTCTAGTACTGTTGGAATTCTCGTGGCGGTTGTGAATTACAAGACTACATTGAAAAAGCAGCGGCTGGGTCTATGTTCGAATTGGCTTGCAAGGTGTAATATTGGCGATGTAGTGCCATGTTGGATCACGAAGGGAAGTTTTACCTTCCCAAAATATGACGAGGTACTGCGTATTACTAGAACTATCCAATGACTACTGATTTGTTACATTTTTTGATTGATTTGCATTCTTTATCTGTAAAAATCTACAAATGCATCTTGCTTTTGCCTGCAGAACATTCCATTAATTATGATCGGACCAGGCACAGGTTGTGCTCCTTTCAACTCTCTTATTTCCCATCGACAAACTGTGTCTTCTTCGAATACTCTCTACTTGTTCTTTGGATGTCGATATTCTGGCAAAGATTACTTCTTTGAAAATGAATGGACATGTATAGAGAAACAAGGGAAGTTGCGCTTGTTCGTTGCCTTTTCAAGGGATCCGGATTCCCGGTAAAATATTTTGATGTAACAGAAGACTCAACTGAATGATTTTTAGGATTATTCGGTTTAGTTTCTCATTTAAGCCTGACACATAATTAAATACCTTTTCTACTATTGCTATATTAACAGACTGAGATACGTGCAACATCAGATAGAAGACAACGCTTCTCTCGTACACGATCTAGTAGTTAATAAAAAAGCGTTCATTTATGTGGCTGGAAACGCAAAAAGAATGCCTTCAGACGTACAAGAGAGTATAGCTTCTGCACTGCAAAAGCATGGAGTGCCAGATTCGGAAGCGTTTGTCAAGAACCTTATACGACTAGGACGATATCAGACAGAAGTGTGGGGTTGATTTAAAATTAATTGATTAAATACAAAGCCAAATTCAACATTCACATGATACTGCGTCGTAACCGAACGGGTGTACTTCAGTGCTTCAATTTTGTAACGGAATGGCTACATACTACATTTTGTAAATCCGTTCAACTATAGTCAAGTTGTATAATTAAACAGTTGACCAAATTACTATTACATACGGACAGCGTGTAAATAAAAACTTTCCGTAATTATTAGTACCAATATTATAAGTTACATGGGTTTGATTCTTCCATCATTACAAAAGTTTTTGAATTATGTAGTAGGTATCGAACAGGATACTGATTTTTGCAGTAGAAGCCTACGTCGTATTTATTACAAACACAACTACATCGTATTGGACGATTATTTACATGCATCTGAGAAATTACAGTCACAATCCCATATTGAGCAGAGTACTACTATCTACACACTAACTAGTAAGTACTAACGTGGTGTCGCGATATACCATGCTCAGGTTCCGCAACAGTGGCGCTTCCTGTCACCTAAGTAATGCGTCACTCTTTTCTTCAACCAAATCTTCCATGCCATTTTGCAACATCCAACAATTTCCTGCAGCTTGGGGTCATTTACCAATGAGAATTTTCCGTCGCGATACATCTCCAAAATGGTCTTTAGTTTCAACATTTCATCACTGTTGACCCACGAGGCTTCGCGTCCAAAGTTGATTTTCAGTGATTGGAGATTTGGAGCTTGAACAAATAGATTTGTAAGCTGATTCATCACTTGGTTTTCTTGCGGCGGTTTGGAATACATGTCTTGATGGTGATAGGTGTAGACCAGGTGTTCGATGTTACGCCCATTCGTGGAGAAAAAGTCCTGAAGTACTGTATCCCCTAATGATGTTCCGATGAACGAATATTTGACTACTGGCAAACTGTTTAATCCTGTTTGTAATTGTCGTGAAAGCTTTAATAATGATTTTCTTCGACTTCTGGTGCTTGAATTGCAACCGAATTTTGATGTCGATATCAGTTTCTGATCGGAGAAAGTAAATGTAAGAAGACTTTCGAGGGGTTTTTGAGCAAGACTGTGGAAGTGGCGGGAGACAAGACGACACAAGAGCAACTCTGGGATTTGCAGGGAAGCAAAGATTTTCTCGACAATCTGTGGGAATGCAATCAAAACATGTAGTTCGTAATTGTTTAGCTTGTTAACTAACGCTATTGCCAGAAATTGGCCCTATGCTATACATCCAGCCTACATAATTATAAATAGGGTACGTTGTAGGCGTCGGCCCGGATTTAACGTTTCGACGGTCTAAATATATGCTACGGTAGGAAAAACTTTTTGTACAAAAATATATGGTGTAGGCTAAACATTGAAATTCAGGGACTTGTTGGCAGCTAGAAAAATCGATTCGGAAATTCATTTTTAACACTGTATTGTTACAGGTGATAGTTGATTTGTTGAATTATTTTACACGTGAAAATTGATGATTATTGATAATTGAAGCCTTAGTGCTTTAGCTCATACAAGTATATTCTTGTACAACAAGTATATGTTGTTGTACAAGTATATATACACAGACCATAGAAATATATTTAGGTTACCTTATAGGATAAGAAAAATATATAGACTACGATAGGTCACGAAGTTTATAGGCTAGGTAGGCGACGCGGAAAAATAATCAAACTTATCGGCGACACTATGTATCTAAAAAGTAAATATTAATTTAGACAACCTATTTTATAGGCTAATAAATTATCGATGTCGAGCTGTTTTGACTGTTGCAAAATATACTCCAACTTTAACTTCTAAGTTAAGTTTTAAATCTATAACGGGGGATTCTTTACTATCTCACTCACGTACCTAACTATCTAAGTATCTACTCACGGCTGAGAACCTGAATTACGTAATTACCCTAACGGGAAGTAAAACCTAACCTAACCTTACACAGTATGCACTGTTGCCAAGTTGTGCAGGCGGTGTTGACATGATGTGTGGAAGTGTGTGAGTGAGATAGTAAAGAATAGCCATATTACGTGGTTTATGGAGACGACAGCTTCGTTAGGTGGACGGTTTGGATTGAAACTGAAACTCTTCATCTCCATTTTTGTTTGCTGTTCCTCTTTCATTTTAGAATCAAACTGTTCTTCACAAATTGCTGAATTTCGCACGTCAAAAAATGTCAATCAGTACTAGCTACTAAATCAATCACTAATAGAGACGAAAAAAGGAACTAACACAGTCTAATCTTGATTAACCGCTATTTACTTCGGCTTGCCGGACTGGCTGGACTACACTACACTCTCCACTTCCTATCACCTAAGTGCCTATGACTTGTCCAAGCTAATTTAAGTGCATGCATGCCTAAATAATTGCTTAACAATCCGACGTTCGATGTTTGGTGGACAGCAATTCAGGTCAATAATTTCGCAGTATAGAGGGCACGGAGAGGTTTTTTCTGGAGTATGGCAACTTTGGCAGTGGAATAATTATTATTTCCTGGAACTTTACAACTAAAAATTCTAGGGAATTTTTACTTGTAAAAATTAAAACTTTAAGACTTTATTTTAAAAACCCAATATTCTAGCGGTTTATATTCCAAGGACATTTCTGGAATTTCGGGAAGGAACCCTTTTCGAAATTTCACAAAAATTCCATTTTCTTATGTACTTTACCATGTGATAAAATAAAACGATAAAAAGATTCCCCTTCAAAGTCTTATCTTATGTGAACAGGCTGAGTGAAAATTCCTTTTAGAAAGGTTTCGCATCAGCAATTTTACGTTTTTTCAGAAAATTAAGGGAAAGAATAATCAAAGCATAACCATTCCTACAAGATAATTTTTTAGTAAGAGTGTAAATAAACATGTGAGTGCGTTGTTTATAATGAACAACGTATTTTTATGGATGGCTGCTTTCTACAGTTAATCCCAAGGCGGCTGAAATTCTCTCTATATATAGCCAGTGAAGTTCAGCCGCCTTGGTTAATCCCGAATTCGTGAATCTTATCATCCAGTTACCATGGTTATCATGAACTTCTTCATTAATGTCGATCTCAATTTCAATTTTCAATAATGCTATTCAGTTTGTTGTGACAATTATTGCAAAAATCACTGAAAAGAATTTATTCTACAGTTTCCCTTGTAGTAAATTAAATAAATAATAAAGAATTATTGTAGCGTAGAACGTGCAAAAATAAAACAGGAACAAGCACACAGAAAGAAAGGTTGGTATTTTGGTATGTTGGCGGTGGTAGTAGTAAGAGTTTAAGGCACGGTACAAACACTACAAACTACAAAAGTATACGATGCAATGTGAAATTGCAATTTTGCAACTCAACTGGTTAAGTGGTAAAAAGTAAAAAGTAATGACAAAAGATATACATATTACTTTTACTTGCGGAATATGCAGCAAAAATATCTTTTGTGATTACCTTTTACCATTTACCAGTTTACCAGTTGAGTTGCAATTTCAATTTCACATTGCATCGTATACTTATGTAGGTACTGTGCCGTAAGAACAAGCATTAGACGCATTAAAATTGGAAAAATAAAATTAATATCCTGCATTAGTTTTCAGCGTGATACACGCCGGTAGATTAGGCTCAGCTTGAAACTTACAATCTACAATGATTAGCGATGAGGACGAATCACCTCTCGAAGGGAAGCCATCAACACTCATAGGTGAAGATGGGTCCATACTAGATTTCGAACTCGAACAAGTTGGAGATGGAGATTCAGCTGAAATTACGAATGAATTCACAGAAGAGGAATTCGTACGTTCTCATCCCGAAGGCAGTTTCATGGCATTCTTAAGTGACAAGTCGGAGGAGAATGTTGAACAACTAATTAAGAAGAGTAGTAGTGAGAACGAGATTGTTCCTTCTGTTGTACGGCTAGATACCTTATTACCAGAGGTGAATTACGGAATTACACAGTTTATAGGGATATGTTTTTCACTGTAAAAGTTATCTGTTTTCATCCGAATTTTGCCATCATTTATTTACCTTTACTGTTTTATTGTGATTTTCTGATCTCTTCATAATTAGATCAGAAAGAAAATCTGGAAAATGCTCTCATTCACTCATATCCCAAAAATTCGAGCTACTTGCAGAACGTTTAAGGAAGATATTGATTCAGATATTGGAATTCAACTGTATTTTGATGACAGCGAAGAGGAGAGCTTGAGACTAGCGATTACCACCATCATTCAGCGACTAGTCATTGTGAACATGGGAATGAGTTCCCTTTGCAAATTGATCCCACATAACTCTTTCAAATTAAAAGAACTGAATTTAAAAGGCTGCATTTCGCGCGATGCAATTCACGAAATCCTTCTTCGCTGTCATAGTATCGAGATCCTGGAAATTGAGCATTGTCCTCCAGAAATTCGAACGGTTGAAACTGCTATAAGTTCGCTGAGCGAGGAGACGGACTCGAATTCAAATGCTGGAACACCAACTAAAAGGGACAATAAAGATACTTGGGGTTCTACGAAAGACTGGGCAGTTGGAAATTTGTTCAAAAATGCAGACGAGATTCGATATTCTTATGGCTGCTTTAAAAAGCTGCGTCAAATTCGATTTCGTGCATCGGAAGATCAAGAACGTTCCCCATCGAACCCCCTGACTTACAGTCTAATACACAATGGACTCCTTCCTATTTTAAATAGTGTCAACTCCCAAAATCTCACTGTTCTACACATCACAGTCTTCGTAACACTTCAGGAATCTAAATTCCTTACTGATTCATTGTTTCAAGTATTTCTTCACGCAAGGAATCTGAAGGATGTCCGGGTCAAACACTACCGTACCGACTCCTACAATTTTGAACCGTTACCACACGCAGATGTTGTTGTGAAGAAAAAAAGTTCTTCCAACATAGCATTCAGTGATCATAGACCTGTGCCCCAGTTTCATATTTTGGATTTGGAAATGCCTGAATACCTAACGTGCTACTATGACTGGGTATTCCTCCTTACAAATCAGAGAAAGCTCCGTTGGCTAAGATGGGATGTTGGGGGGAATTATTGGTTACACCCTGTTCAAGCTATTCAAACAGCAGCCAAAACGTTAGAGCATATTACCCTTCGTATGATTCGTTGCCATCGCCACCCCATTTTCGAGCATAATTTCGCCGATGCCAATCGCAAACGTGATGGTGAAGAAGATCTTGAACTACCGGAGCCTTTGTCCATGGGACACTTCCACGAACTAATTTCCCTCAAATACTTCCACCTAATTGGTATGAACCTCCATTCAAGTCAGTTTAGTCGTATGAACATGCTTCCAAAAACAATTGAAAACTTGCAGATTGAACGCTTCCAAATCAATGCTGAGCAACTGTATGCTATTCATACAACTCTGCCATCCTTAAAATTCTTGTCCCTAAATCACTGGAATCATACCTGGGGAAATTTCGTAGAGTGTCTCGTAATGATTGTCAAAATGATTCAAGACCAGAATAAAAAGTATAAGGTGTTAACTTTTCTTGAAAAGACCATGTATTCTAGTGCAGAACAGTTGAAGAGCATGTATGACATTTTGAGCAGCATCAAAACGATCTCGAAACTCAACTCCATGGCTGTGGATGAAATTAGCGGGGATAACGGCATCGGATTTACTCTGGTAGTATGTGAAAGTGACCGACTGAAAGAACAGGGGAAAGAAGCTTCTGCGTCCGCGAAGTAAAACAGCATGCCGCCAATGAAAATACCTACTAGGTACTTATGATTCAAAAGATCTGTTCCGGCGAACGTCTGTTATGCTCATGTAATTTAAGACAATCAAAAAATTCTCATAGAGAGCAAATCGTATTTTAATATTTTCGATTTTATTTTATTTTCTTTCCCTCCTGGAAGGATAAATGATAAAACACTATATATTATAATCATATGTATCAAAGTCATGCATTATCCGTTTCAAAAAATCAAACAACTGCTAAAACAAATTTATAATAAAACGAAGTTGTCTTTTAGTACCATACAAAAAGATTGTCATCCTGAGCAAAATACTTTTCATTAGTTTAATAAGTGAAGTCATCCTAATTCACTTTACTCATTGATTGTCATTGTCATATCCTTTATAAACTATTTACTAGTAATAATTACTATTTTCTAATTACACTCGCTTATTTATACACAATATAAAAGGTTGTTAGTAATAATTATTTTCCTACATTCTAATATAATTATAATGTATGACACAATGATTGGTAAGTAGGTTGTAGCTGTATGCTAAATCTAATTCTGCGATGCAGGATAATACTTATATACACAATTATGTACAATTCAAAGATCATATAGTAATTCATATACATATTTATAATAATACATTCGAGAAACTACGTACCTACATAATTATAAATTTTTCGACTTGCACTCACTTAAGTTAAGTAGCCTAGTGTTAAGTATACATTTTGATTGAAAATCTTTCTAAAATTAAAAACAGTACTTAGGTATTTGATTTAGACAAGTAATTAAGTAAAATTATTTATAATGGATACATTAATAATGAATGATAATGTTGATTCTTAATATAGAACAGATATTAATTATATTTTAAAATGAACAGAACATGGCGAGAGCGTGTGAACAGAGAATGCGAATACAATACCAAACATCGTAGTTTGAGAGTTACTGTGTATGTACTTTTACTTTACTGCGTTATTTATTCGACTTCCTTGCAGTCTGCTTGCATTTAAGACGGGCTTGGAGTGTAAGCAAGAGTCCTGCTAACACATCATGGTTTTGTAGCTTTTTCCCAAAAATTAATCTTCGTACTGAATCATCATAGGTGAGCACAGCTACCATATTCTGAAGTAGAAATCCCTGGCAGTATTCAAGAAGCTGGACAGCATTGTAAACCTACAATTTTTTAGAATCATGAATATGCGTTAGAATTGTATCCGAATGTGATCTTACCATTCATAAATTTTATTCAGTTATGATATAATACGATGATACGATACCACATACCTTAGCATGAATGTAGAGAGAGACGACCGTTTCAATATTGACAATTAATGAACACTTGGCTTCGCAAAATCTTAACAGTCCATCGAGCTGGAAAAAATTTGCTGCAGCCATCAATTCCAAGATATCATCCGTTTCAATTTTACGTATAGAATCACAACTTCCGTTGTACAAGTATTCCATAACCATCTGTCACAATAGAAAACAATTTATTTTGTAAATTACATAAAGTTTTAAAAGAAATGTGAGATTAAAAAGTATGGAAAAGAATAATTTCAAATACCTGAAATATATGATATCGAATATCATTGATTTGGAGAATAGGAGGATTCGATTCAGGAGCACTTTTTAACATTGACTTGAAACGAGGAGAGGATGTGACAAGTACAATTTTATGAGCATAAAAAACACGCCCTTCCACTCGAAACTGGACATCAGACAGCTCCGGATTATTCACATATTTAGGATCGATTCTGGTTCCATTAAGGATAGTGGTATCCCTAATTTCTTTGATAGAATCTCTTCCGTAGCAGGTTTGGAAAATATCCGCCAGAAGTAAAGTGGTCCCCTCATTCTTCAAAAATATTAGATTAATTAAAAATCGCCCATTTACCTCCGACGGTGCTAGTACACATATGGGAACTAAAAATAAATCCGGTAGTTCTTACCTTGCTATTTCTAAATATTGCAAATAAAAGTGGCAGACATTCTTCAACAAAATGCCCCTGAGAAAAGTCTTCATTGGGTAAAATTTGTAAAAAGTCTTGAAGCAACTGATCGACGACAGGTTCACATCGCAAATCGTGAGCTGTTCCTAAAGCGTTTATCCAACAATGAAGAGTCCATGGCACACCAAGGTTACGCAAGTCTAAAGTAATCTCAAGATGACCATTTTCCGCACTTTGATACATAGCCTCTTGCAGTACTTTGACTTGGGATTTTGTCAAAATTTTGGGTTCCTCTGTCGGGCATGATCTATTAGAGGAGGCGGGATTTTGGTGGATTGGGTTTCTGGCAGGTGGATGTTGAATGCCTTCAGCTAAAATCTCTTCAAGGGACAAAACTTCCTTTGAGGATGGTGTGGAATTAAACGGTTGGGATAAAAGTTTGTGCAGGACAGTCCTCTGACCGTGGGAAGCAGCAACGGATATGGCACTGCATTGGAATGCAATTTTAAAATTAGTCTTACAAAATTGTATCGCGATTGTTAAAGGTAATTTGATCTCGGTGTAAAAGCTGCTTACCTAAAACTGCCCCTTTGGGCAGATCCTGTGTAACACAGGGAGTCCCGTACTAAAGTAGACAGGAAAGGATTAGCCCCGTAATTGAGCAACGTAGTGATGATGTCCAAGTTCCCAGTGGCAGCAGCAACTTGTAGTGGCGTCTGGGTGGATTTTTCCTCGCTTAGTTTAGCACCTCCTTCGACATTTCCTCCATGCTCTAAGAGAATCTACGGTAGCCAAATGTTCAAAATGAGTGTCAATATTCAATAAACATCAATATTTTCCTGTAACTACTCATGGAGTAGATAATCCCTAGTAAGGTCGTAAACAGGTTAATAATACAAGCATCCAATAAAAATTACCATTCTGATATAGTTTCCATTCAAATCAGCTCTAATAACATACCTTAACAATATTTATGTGACCCATCAAGGACGCAAATGTGAGTGCAGTCCAATGCTGAGTTTCACTATTGCCATGAGGAAAATTGGGACCGTTAGGTGGGGTTTCAACATCGGCATCCGCACCAGCATCCAAAAGAACTCGAACCATTGTGTCCTCTGCACGAACACTTGCAAGAATAAGCGGCGAGAGTCCTGTTAATATCAAACGAAATTGAGTATCTTCGTATTTACCACATTATTAATTGCATAGGGTTAAAAGAAAACAAGTTTAGCTGCCATTAATCAAGGGTCAGGAACTCCTACCAGTTTCGTTGAAAGTATTTGCCTTGGAGGGCGGCATTAATAATAATGCTTGAGCAACTAGATCAGACCGACCGGAAGTGAGCATTTTGAAAGCCAAGTCGATTTTAAGTCGGCGATTGCATTCAAACTCATCAATCGGACGACGTGGCCAAGAGAATTCATCCGACCTGAATAATTCATAGGAAAGTTCACTCCACGTTACACATTCCGATGGTAGGTTCATAATTATAATTACACCCGTAAAATATTTTTTTGACTATCAATTCATATTATAAATGTCTATATCACTTGAGTGATGGTAAATTAAAGCATTAAATACGATTATTTGCAATAAAGATGAACAGGTAGATTGCTTTATTTAATGTTGGACAAAGCATTAAACAACACGAGCACTTAAGATCAAATGTAAGACGCATAGATACTAACCCAATGAGTCGGACAGGGCAGTCGATTCCTGGCAGTAAAAGCCTCGCAGCCTGCATAACATCATCCTTGTCAATCAACCAGGAGTGACGATGGTCTGAGTGAGCGGCTGCCACTCGAACCCATTCAATTAGGGGCGGAAGAACAACGAACGGTCTTTCGTAAACTAATTCTTGAACCGGCACCCGACTCTGTTGATGATGTTGTTGCCTTTGCATGGTTTCCGAACCCAGCGTGGCTGTTGAGGAGGTTAGGTTCACATGCTCATCAGCTGTCTCTAGCTGAGAGCAGCGCATGAAGTAGAAAAGCGTATGGATAGCGGAGGGTGACCACGATGGTGCCATTGTTTTGCTTGTACTGCTCCCACCGCCATTCGTCGATGGAATCTGCTTATGGTGGTAGTACGAAACACGGGAGAGGATATCCGCTAATTCCCCTGCAAAATGGTCAGACAAATATGAAATACTTGATAAACATCTGTTGCGGAGACGCTCAGCACTTAAATTACAGGAATAATCTTTCCATCTATATTTAGTTATTAGCATCGTATACTTTCAGGTCTCTTGTTCCTATGGTGAGGGTTTATCTCTGGGTACAAGTGTAAGTATGTAGTGTAGTTTAAAAGCTATATCTGTATGGGTAACCCTAACGGATGTCAGACAATGCGAGACGCTTCTTCTCCACCTTAGCAAAAATCACGTCTACGGCTAATGGCTCTAATAGTTGTCATCTTCAGTCAGAGTGCCAGCAATGTCTAGTAGCTAACTGCTTGTGCAGCAGTTTCCACAAGAAAAATGGAATAGGTATATAATACGTTTCTTTACAAGCTATGAAAACCGAATTGAATTTACATTCTCAAGCCTTAAGTGATTCCGTAGCACAGTAATAACTTGTTTTACCGCCTAGCCTATTAAGTTTAAGTATCATATTACTATTGTTTCTGTCTCCACCGGTTCGCTTTTCCATTTCTCAAGAAATTCACTCCACAGAAACTGACTATAAATGCATTTTATATGTATCTTAGGTACTTCGCATTCCTACTCGTGCACGCTTAATGCATCAATTCATAAAGGAAACGCTATAATGCCAATGCGAGTCTATGCACATCTTACATGCCGAATACTCAGGGATGGCATGCTTTGCTATACAAACAAGAAGGAAGTTGTGTATTCTAACAAAACGTAGTGAAACAAAGTCTCTTTGTGCATCTCTTACCTATGGATCCAACGCATGTTGTAAGAAGACTTTGCTCCAAACTCTTATTATGCTGATGCCGAAGTGATGAGTGGTCATCGTGGCTGGCACCAATGGTTGTGCTGCTGCTACCTGATGAGTCCACACTTGCCACACTAGCCCATCGTGGAAGTGCCAAAGCCCCTTCAAAAATCAAACCAGTCAATATTACAGCTGCTGACTTACATATATCTCATGAGATTAAATTTTAGTGAAAAAGCATGACGTTGATGTTTATAAATTTGAATAATTTGATGACTACTGATATTTGTATTACCTGAAGCAGTCCGTCCTGCATTCAGATGAGCATACGGTTGGAGAAGGCCCCATAAGTCTCCATTGTTGGCGATGGCTTGTTCCAAAATCGCTGCTGTCAGGACAGGGTGAGCATTATTATTCTCGGCACTGACATTCGTCGTTATGAAGGAAAGAGCTTGTCCAAGAATCTCTTCTATTAAATTTTCCATGCCGGCCGTCAGGTGAATAGCTGCAAACTCATGAACGAAACGACCCAATCTCACTTCGCACATCCAACGCTGAAATCTACCCACATGTAAATGAAGTCCTGCTCTGGAGGATTTTGATTCTCGGTGTAGAGGATCATTCGTCGAGACAGAAAACATTGCTGCCGCTCGTAAACACGCCTGCAGAAGCAAAACAAGTTTTTCAAATTCAACATTTTTCAGCATTCTAACATGTCTTCAGAAACTTGATGAGACTATTATTCTAAGACTAGGTATTCCAAATTCACAGATTCATTCATCCCTAAAAATTACTTTTGTAGTTGCACATAATCTAGCCAGGTTTAGAATGTGGTCAAGATATTATATACAATTAGATATGTATATGGGTTTAGTCTACGCATAATTATTGAACTTATAAAACTAGTCATCTATAATCTATTCTTATAATTCTCTTACCTTTATGCAAGAATCAGCAAGGACGGGAGCTAAAACGATGCGCAAGGCCGACGTTACTTCATGCTTACTACAAAATCCAAACGCTCGGGATAAACGTTGAGTCTCTCTTGAAATTCGTACAAGAGCTCTTTGGAGTAGGTACGATATTCTAGGAACGGTCTCCATCGAAATTCTTTCCAAATTCTCCCGCAGACGACTGCTTCTCTCGATCACTTTTAAAATGTCATGATTTGACCATGGAAAATGCTGTAACTCTACCAAGCGATTGTGAGAATCCACCCAGACGAATTCATCCGCGGACGTGACCTGTAAGGATTGATTGTTTATATTACTAATTGGTTTTATTGCAAACAAATTCAAACTACACGCGATCTAGATATTTTCGTATTAAATTATGATTCTCCATTAATCATAAAAACGTTAGTTGAAAAAACTCATTTTTTTCACACTGTTCGTAAACCTGCCATGGCAGGCTACGCCACAATAAAACAATCATAATTCTGGTCACATTAATTCAGATTGAACTGATATTTCAAACGCTAGCCACATTTTTGTGAAACTACTGTGCTAAGACAAAATGTTTGGACAGATTTCGATCCTAATCAGCAACTAGTAACCCTTAATGATATCACAAAATGCGAAATGCGACTTGCTGTAATTACATCGATATATGCACATGACGTAAGGTATAAATTATGTCTAATACAAATATATCGTTGTGGAAGGTGCAAAACTGAATATCTTCCCTGAACACCCATAAAGTTACGACAATTTAACGACGATGTATATACACAAGCTTAAGATTCATCGTTGATCTCATGGTAATCATATAATTTATCATAACATACCTAGCTAATACTTCTTCAAGCAAAGTCATAATATTCAAAACATGTTCTTCAAGAACTTGACTGCAAGCTGCCAATTGTCGTAAATAAAATATATGAAGATTTTTATGTCCATGTTTTGATGTCTGCCAGGCCAGACCACAGGCTTGGCAGAGTCAACACTCATTAAACAAAGGTAACCCCACTCGTTCCTCATTCAATGGATGTATCAGAAAAAAAATGTTTTAACAATTACCAAAGTACCTAATCAATTTAGATTTTCATGTTGAACCTCAAAGACCGTGTATTTTATACCCCGTAACGCTGAGATTTATTTTGTTTCTAATTAAAATAAAAAAGTAATGGTACGTGCACAAAACAAAACATAACATAACGAAACGAATGTATCGGGAGTAATTTGCAGGAATTTCGAGAACCTCAAGACAAAGGTAACGACAATTGTAAGTCGTAAGATAGATCATAAACTGATGACGAATAACGAATACACGTTCTGTGGGTTAATAAGCGTGATAATTTTTGCTCCACACAATTTACAGTTCACTTAATTTCCCATAATTCTGTAATTTAAGCGTACCGATCTTGTCTATAACTACTGATGTTTCAGGTTCTTCCACTTACTGTACTAAAGACAATTAGTGAAGGGTCACCATCCTCGCATCATAATAAAGCATGGGATGGAAAACCAGCATCTATTAAAACAAATTGTAGTGCCACCTTTCCATCGTGTGTATTTATCATTCCATTTCAAATTTCCACTCCCGAGCACAATTCCAGAAATTATTGACTTTGACTATTACAATGATTATTACTACCTATGTAGTACTGTAAGTACTGAAAGAAGTAGAAGTTGATGATGATGAAGTAGGTATATAATAAGTACCTCCTCGTAAAAACTATGGCTGTAATTCTATCATTGCGTAACATGTATCTGTATTTAAGTGCCTATAGTTCACCGCACCCTAACTAAGCCTAAGCCAAATGAAATTAAAATGTACCTATATAGTGTTTTAATATAATTTTTATCATCAGCCCAAAAGCAGAAGAGAAAAGCTCAAGTATACATCGTGCATATAGGTATAGGCTGTGGCTAGGGAAAAGCATTTTGAGACTTGAAGATGATGTAAGTGAGTTGGATTTTGTTGCCATTAGTTGAACTGATTTGAAATTCGAAGAAAATAACAAACCTGCGTATTGATAGTTTCGAGACTTGAATGTCTGATGAGATGTGGTCTTCGGTGTCGGTCACACTCACTTCCACTCATGGAGGAGTACGTCGAGGTTGAGTATGACGAATGATGACCATCTCTGCCACCATTACCATGGTACGAACGAAGTGTCAGTTGCTCGATTGCTTGCTTGATGTCCTCGAGTCCACTGCTATTGCTATTCCCACCACTGCCTCCCAAAAGAATTGAATCCTGCAAGTCAAATGTAACCCATTTCAAATGACATCATACACTATTGACATTTCTCAAGAATAATTGCACGCTTAAACTACAAGTATCATCACTTTCATCACAAGAAATTCATTCCTTTTTTGTTTTTCTACCGTGTCAATCACTCATAACGACAATGCAACGCAGCGCAATACCTACACAATGTAATGTCTACCCTTCCTACCTATAGCAATGCTTGTACATAATTTATTTCAGCCCATTTCAGTTTTCACATTTCCAAACCTGAATTTTAAATCCTTGTCCATGCCATATCATACCATGCTAGAAGAATCACATAGGTACATATTAATCTGATGCATACCAAAACACAGATATAAATACTGATAAAAAGAATTTTTCACAATTTTGGGCTTCTGCTAAAATCTATCTAGGAAAGTCGAGGTAGCACGTAGAAGTTCATTAAAATGAACAGATGTCACTTACCATTCATGACAAGCAATAATGCAATAATGTAATCTCCTTTAATCTGCATGATGATGATGACCAGCATAAAGATTATATTATAAACCGTCATTATGTAGACCCCAGGCATGTAGGTTTCCATACAGTTGGTACTGGTACTGGTATTTGATATTGGAATTGGAATTGATGTTGGTGTGTGGCTATCTTTGCTATTATCAGCTACGTCATGAAGCAATATTACTGCATTGTTGCAGCTTCACAATACGATACCTACCTAACGTACCTACTATGCGATGCGATGCGATGCAAGTCATGTCGCAGAAATATCTATCAATCTATATCATATTATTGATATTAATAATAGCGTACAATGAACGCGGTGTAGTAATGAAAAAGGAAAGAGAGAGAAAGAGAGGGAGAGAGAGAAAAAAAAGATGAAAGGTACAGTGAGAAAATGTATTCAGCTGATTCAATAGCAAAACATTCAATTGAACACTGAAATTCACACCCAACCCAGTAATCACTTAGCCTACCTAGAATTTCCATAAGATGTCAGATCCACAAGATTTAGCTCATAATTCACTCCTAAAATGGCTATAGGCATTATCATATCATGTATTTATGAAGACACCCTCTCAGACTCTTCATTGATAAAACGAGGCGATGCGATGGAACGAGAACATCTTGAAAGAATCATTCTCACAGTAACGTGGTAGCACACCACACCATCAGATTCCATCGCATGTGTATTTCAACCATAACCATCACCAGTACCAGAACCAGACCAGAATCAGCACCAGCCCTATCATCATTATCCTCCAAGATCATTGTATAAGCCTCGAAGCTTTTCCAACTACCAACTACCTACGTATGTAAGATAGCAAATTACATTACCGCAGTTTCCATGACATGGTGTGGACCTACATAGAATAGGTAATACCTACTAAATATATATACTGAGTGCAGGCGTCACAGAATAACTGCTAGCACATTGCAAGGCGTCCGTAATAGGAAACTGTATTGGCATTTTTACTCATCATAATTAATGCTCATCAAAATTGAAACGGATAATATCAGGGCGGCATAGAGCGATATTTCTCGATAATGCTAATTCTTTTTAAGATCTGAGAGTGAGGAAGAGTAGGTATTTCAACGGATAAGTAGTACGGGAGATATTATGGTGAAGAGATTCCAACTCCATGTCCATAACTAATGAACATTTCGTGGAGCTATTTCAAGTTATTATGACATTTCAATGAAATAAATTCAAGAGAGGTTGACTGACATTTAGATACACACACGGCAAATCTTAGTAATTACATATAAAAACGGAATTGAAGATTGTAAATCGAAAGCGAAACAGGCTAAAAATTCGATCCGATTCAAAACGATTCGAATCCAATTTCATCTTCCCAGTTCCCTCTGCCAATACCAATGCCAATCCCAAAACAAGTCAAGGAAAAAAAATGAATGAAATATTTTAATGACCTTATTTCGATGCCTGGACCGCGATGAACTTTTCTTACTTGCCGTTACATTTTGAGAACTACTGCTTCGATTACCATCACTTTTGCTGTCAAGCCTAGTTGAGCTACTCAAATTAACTTCATCCTCGGGAACAGATTTGAGAACAGATTTATAGCTATGCGAAAGATTTCCACCGTTCGTAATTCTTGCATATTCTGCAGCAGGAGGAGCAGGCGGTGAACCACTCGTCTGACTGTCGGACATACTCGCATGTCCTGAAGATCCGTCGGAAGATGAGCCACCAGTATTTGTATTGCTATTACAATTGTTACTATTACCCCTCTGATGGCTGTTGAGAAGTCTCATCTCTTCCATACTCAGATGCTGAAGAATGTTTCTTCGACGGGATTTTAATTTTGAGGATGGGGCAGAGTGTCGCGATTTCCTCTCCGAGGGCGTCGAACCTTTGCAATAAATTATATAAAACAAAATATATAGATGTACAAAACTCGAGCTTTTTTTGGAGCAAACTTGCTGAAGAATCCAACAAAAGGAGGAGCACACATTTATCCATACACATTTCGCTCGCATAGTTCAAAGTTTCCTTTCATTCTTCCATCCCCATTCAAACTTTCAATACAGCAGCCTCCGCCTCAAAAAAGTAGGGAAACATTAAAATTCATGAATTTGAAATCAAGATGCCGTTTTCATTCGTTCGATGTTTCAACTGATTTATTACGCCATATTTTATAGAGTAACTACTGTAAATCATCGCGACAAACTTTAGGTGAACCAACTTAACTTTGCTTTGGCAAGTTTGCAAGGTTGCTTTTAGCGCCTTAATGTACCGCGATAAAAAAAATCAGTAATCACAGATTCAGTAAATATTTATGTTTCAAATACTACGCATACATGAGACTTAGAACGGAGGAAACATTTCTTCAATTCATGCTTGCAATCTATCATTAAGCTTTAAGTAGGATTTGCTGTCTGTCTAATTAAATAAAGTTTAATAAATTACTACAATTTATTATATACAATTCGTTATTAAAGGTGAATTTATAATCATATAGTTGAGGTTCCAAATTGGCACATAAACTGTAAACGTAGATCATATTTGAATCAGCTATATCTTCTTTAATGAACGATCTAAATAAAATAATTTACCTAAATATAAAAACGTCACCTACTTTCTATTGCATTTGCTTTTTTTTGTATAAGTAGACAGTAAGATCTAGCAAATTAGAATTCAAACAGTACTAAGTGCTTTGATGGTTCTAAATTATAGAAATCAGTAATCTTACGTTTTCACTAGCAGTTATTGAAAGCTTTAATACTTAAAAGATAAAAGCATTACTACTATTATTATCATATTCGTTCTTGTGTTCCAAAAATGATTTTTTGCTAAATATTGGCTTCGCTTGTAGGTGCCTAATCCGATCTCATGTATGTACACAAAGGCGGTTATTACTTTCGGTAACTGAGCTCATGCATTTCATGCCACTGTTCTCTTTAGCCTAAACTGATAGCTCACATGCGCTTCCGTTCCAGACTAAAAGGTAGCACATGTTGTGTCATAATTTGGAAAACGTCGTCTAGGACAGGCCACTTCATCGTAGCTGTGCTGTCCTCATCAATTTATGCTGAAACGGCAGCATGATCGAATTATAGCCATATTATGGGTTTTGAGCAATTGTGAATTTTCTCCCCTAGCTTTTCCAAAAGAAGCTCCCATCTTGCAAAAAGGAAAACCGAGAACATGGAGCTGAACGTGATAAAAAATATGCGTAACAAGAGTTTATAATTGTCTTAGCGTCAGCATACCCGCATTGACAATGTTGAGTGAGCCAGTCCCAGTGGTGGCACCCAGTGTTCCAAAATCACCATCTGAAGTAGAGCTTCTGCCCAATGAACTGCAATCCGTGGACTCAGCACCACTTTTGGGGGTGACAGCAGCTGACGATGAAATTTTTAGATTCGGGTTCAAACTACTGGGTGTTCCAGATCCATGATGAAAACCATTAGATACATGAGAGCTAACATCATTCACATTGACACTAAAGCCACCGTTGCAACTACCATTGAGACTACCACCAACACCAACACCAACACTGCCATTCATAAGTTGCTCCGTCTGATGATCCTTCCCGCTCTGACTTCCCACTCCACTATCCCGGTCCCGTGAAATATTACTATGTAGACTAATATCCTTCACCGGAGATTTTATTCTGTCATAATCTGGACTGTTCAAAGATTGGAAATAATCATCATTCTTGATTTTACTATTATGATTTTTATTAGAAACTGGAAGGGCAACCCCGGCCACCGAGTCTAGACTTAAATCACTTTTATTCTTCCCATTCATAGCACTGGCACTCGCACTGACATCAAAGCTCAAATTTTTGTCGGATAAAGGTGTTACACAACTACTACTTTTACTCGTTCCATTCACTTTACTCAGTTGTCCATTCGACAATAGGTTTGTGATGCCATTCTGGTTCAGTCCATTATTACTGTAACAGGGAGTCTCACCAAAATCGATATTTGTACTGATACGTGGGTTGTAGGTATTTTGTTGCAGGTTATCAACACTTTTCCATTCAATTCTCATACGAGGTTTTGATTGCTGCTGTTGTTGTTGCTGTAGCTGATGCTGTTGTAGCTGCGGCTGTTGTTGTTGTTGCTGCTGCTGTTGTTGTGGAGCAGGGCTTATAATAGGCCCAGATGAAGATATCCCACTATTATTCCCATTTGGAATCAAGTCAGAATAGTATGGCACACCATTAGCCGTGCTATTGCAATCTTTACTCCCGATCCCATTAGCAAGATTACCATTACTGCTACCCAGATTCGTTTGAGATACCGATGACTGTTGAGGTTGAGGTGATAAAAAAAGTCTCTTTTGTTGCAGAAGTTGAGGTAGATTTGGCACAGAGCGTTGATTGAAGTTGATACTGAAGGAAGAAGTGGTTCGTGTATTGTTATTATTACTTGAGTAATTATTAGCTTTGGAATTGGAATACGGAGTCTGTGGAAACGGCTTCATCTGAGTTGACATGGATAACATTGAACTACTTGTGCTAGAAGGTCTAGGCGGGAGCGGCTTTCCATGCGGAGATCCCGAAATCGGTTTTGCTGGCAGTATTGGTGGACTACTAAATCCTGATATGGCTGTTAGATTCAATGGACTACAGTCTATGGGAGGCGATGGCGGGTGATCAGCTCCTATTGCTGACCGTCGCATGTCAACAAGCCTGTTGAAAACAAAGGAAGAATCATCACTTGCAACATTTGTAAAGCAATATTTCCTATTCTTTGATCAATTCACTTAACTATATCAGTGTGTTATTTTATCAGTTTATTTTTACATATAATTCAATAGATAGTTTTTAGTTTGTATTAACCCGTGTAATCGAACGGGTAAGTGCATACCTATAAATACTAAACTAGGTACACAGAATGAATAAAACTCAATATGGAATTCTACTACAATTAATAAATTAGGAAATTAGTAACAATCAATAATTAGATATAACTATGAAATCAGTGTTTTGAATTTAAATTGTAAATATGATTTGGTTTGATCTCATTTTCATTTCTCTTACCAGCATTCCAAACCCAATCCTTTGTTTAATTAAATTCCAGAACACCAATAAAATACACTAATTGTTCGTTGCACAATTTAAAACAATTGCGTATGAAATACCGCTCTGACACGATACGGTAAGGTAAGGTATGTGTGGTACAAACGCGACTCAGACACAAAAGACGGAGAAGCGAGAAAAAAGCATTCTTGCTTCTGTCTGTGCTGTTGCGGTTAAAAAAAGTCAACTGTTCGTCGATCATGAATCCACATCAACAAACACACACACTCCACTCTGAATACATAATGAATCTTGTGCTTTTTTGCACTTTCACGAACGACCTGAACCTCAAGCATCAAGCCTTTAAGTACTTTTATCATTTCCACTACACTTGGGAAACAATTCCGGAACACAAGTGCGAGTGGAAGTTACAAGCTCAAGTCCAAGTTAAAGTCAAAGTCAACTTCCAACAAACGAAACCAAACCAAAGCAAACCACCATTCTTCACTTGTCTGGATATTTTTCCATCAGTATTATTGTAACGAGGCACGCATACAAAAAATCCCTTCCGTTGACATCATAACTAGATTGACTAAAGACTCTGCATACCTTGACGTTTCACCGACAACCAACAACCGACGCTGACAATCACAATCACAATCACAATAAAAACAAAAACAAAACCACAAGAATGGAGCAAGAACACCAACAACACACCATACATAACACATACACACATACACACCTTCGCACTCTACCAAAGAATAGCCTGTCTCTGTCATGTGATGAACTTAACACAATGAAATATTAAAACTACATAATCGACAGCAATTTACGATCTCAACCTGTTTCGACTATTTAAATACCAACACATGTACTCGTATGTGTACTCAGGACTTAAAAAGCAGAAGTTGACTTGTTTACTGTTGGTCAGAGGCAGCGTAGCAAGTGAATCATGATATCAAGTTGATGCTGATGTTTGATGTTCAAGTAGCACCGCAAAATGTGAGGAAATAATAATTTCCTCCACGCTTTAATTTCTTTCTGAGTTCAACTCGAGTGTACAGTTGGATGGAAAATGCTTTTATTCTATGAGCTTCTTCGGCTGTGGCTGTAGACTTGTAGAAATGTTTAATGAAAAGGTAGACGACTACTTCTGTCTGTTCTGACTTGGGAAATTACCGAGTACTGCCTACCTATGTAGTATGTTCAAGGAAAAAGAGTGAGCAACTACACTAGTAGGTATGTATACCTACTATTTACTCGACTCGACTTAATGCTCTGTTCACGCAATGTTCGGAGACTGAACAAAATATATAAAATCAACCAGGACTAAACCAAAGCAGGGCAATGAAGGTTTCCACCTGAACTGGAAACTCGATTTCATGACCAAGGGTAGTTTAATCCAATGCCAGTCAGTGTAATTAATGCATTGTAATGATATTATAGGCAGACATTGGGCAAGGTGGAAGTGGTATACGAAGAAGGGTGAAAAACGAAAAGGTGCCTGGTGCCTTCGTCTGCGTCTTCATGTACCTCCCCAAATCATCTTAAGGCATACCAACACAGGATAGATGTAATAAGAATAAGGCACATACCTACCGATCTGCCTTCTCACATAATCTTTATAACTCATAGCATGTGCACGGTGCACTCATTTTAACTCTGGCTCACAATATCAAATCAAAATTCTGTACCTATACATACACTGTAAAAACTAAAGAACCTTAATACAGAAAAAACGTGGTAACGTCAACAGCCTGCTCGTATTTAGTGTAATTATGAACGCAGTTAGGATCTACTTTAAGTACATCACAATGTATTAACACATGAACGTTAAATGGGCATGTTGGACAGCAAAATGCGCTTTAGATGTACGTTCGAAGCGTCTTAGGTGTACTTGAGATGTATCCTATCTGCGATCATAATTGTACAAATAACGAATAAGTTTATGGTGTTAAATATTCTAAGGTTTTTACAGTGTACCCACGTACCCAGGACAGGACCTAGGCCTAGACCAAGGTAATTACATAACTCTATAACCTTTAGCTGTGGACGGTGGAAGGGAAGCATGCGATGCAACCAGTACCAGAACCATGGCCACTTTATTATCAACACTAACACCTTTTTCTAGCAACCACAACAATCCCATCGGAAAATTCAAAGTGCCTCAGGCCTTCAAACAACTAGCTTTGATCTAGATGAACTAAAATAAAAGCCAGCTGGTTCTGGTTTCAAACTTCATTTCGACTCAACATTACTTCCCAACGTTGTACTCCCAGTCTTAGAATCCCTGACTTAGAGAACATGAAAACTTCCTATAGGAAAGATTCCCAAAGATCGCTGACTCTAACACTGACTCCACCGCAATGTCAGATTGATTTGGTAAGGAAGCTAAAAGGAATAAAATTAAGTCACATTCTTCTCCTTTAGAGTACAACAATTCGGGAAAGAAAACGCATAATAACCTGCACACATGAATAAATGCGTATAGGTATCCACATAGGTACGTATGTAGAATGCATCTGGAAAAATATCGAGGTTTGTAGTTGTACAATTTCAAAAAAATTAATAAATGACTACCTACCTACGTTGAACAAGTGAACAATCAAGCGGACCACACAACTACAGAAAAATTAGACACATTCACCTAACTGTTCATACATAGGAGCATAAGCAAGATTGTATATTCAGCTAGTGATACAAACAAGTACAAGCTGTCTCATTCTCTTTGTATCATTAGACCTAAAGTTCCTTTGGTCTTTGAGATTTTTTAAAAGTTGAAACAAAACCAGCACTTCTCTCCACCTACGATACGGATACAAGTTTTTAAACAAGGCTAAGTGGATTGCCTTCCGTACTTCACAAAGCACTTGGGTGGCACGGAGTGTTTCACTTTGCACTGGCATGGTATGGCATGGCATGACATGGAACGGCAGTGAATGATGAATGGTGATAATTCTTCAAGAGGATTTCCTCGAATTCATTGATTTTTAAACCGCAACATAAATAATTGCAGAGAAATAGTGTAAATCAATTATCACATTACCACCCTGACCATTGCATTGCCATTGAATCCTACGAGTTCTCTAATCAGGTATTCACAACCATAGCATCGCTTCCCTACCACCATACCATTTCAATTAAAGATATTAGTATTACTTGTAAAACTGTAGACGAGAAATGTGAAGGAAGCACACGTTGGAAGGAAACGGACAGGGAGAACAGTAAAAGTAAAGTAAACGTTGTTCGCAATAATTACCTGCATCTTAATGCATTACTACGATAAAATCTACTTAAGCTGTCACAGAGCTGTAGGGAAAATTCATGACCTGATCATCATCACACCGATCACTCGAGTATAAAGCGTCCATACATGGATAAATTGCTTCTCCTTCTATACAGTTGTAAGTAACTGAAAAAATAGGAATAGTAACAGTATGTAGACCCACGCAATCCTGATACTGATAAAACGGATGACATATGTTTATGCACTGCATTCGATTCCCTTCGGCCAAATCGTAGCAACATCAACAGCAATGGCAATGCAATCTAAAGCCAAGTCAAATCAAGTCAAGCAAAGCAAACCAGACTGGTTCAAACCTGCACACACACACACACGTAATTCCTTTGTACGGGTAGCAAGAGTGTATAGGTATATATACGTGTAGTGAGTGGTAATGGTAATGGTAGGTAATTGTAAGAAGATACTACACCCTGCATACTTTCCTGTAACATCCTCACTATCAATAAACACAGTAAAAAGACTATCTACTATGTACATCGATCACTACGAAATTCGTACAAGGAACGTACATTTAGCTATTAAGCTAAAAGTTCCACTGATGCACTGCACGGCATTTCGGTGTATTGTATTGCATTGGATTGGATTGCATTAGAATGGATTGCATTGGATTAATTATATTAGGTAGGTTGAATCGCATGGCATGGTATTGCATATCATTGCATGAGACTGATGGAACTATCGAACAAACACGAAACTTTACGGAGACAAGCAAAAATTGTCAGAAGGAAAATAGTAGAGTGGTCCGTTAGTAGAAACTCCCAGCTCCGTTCAAAGCCTCAGCATCCTTTCTATCTTTTCTCATTCCATGCATCCCATGTTCAAGTCAAGTTGGAGTTGGAATAGAGTCACTACAGCACTACATCTATGGAGTCTACCTACCTTCCTACCTAAATACCTATCCTACATGCATTTAGAATAATGAACTAAGGAAAGAAGCAAGACTTGATTTGCTTTGCCCTTCCATCTTCCATTCCATACTTATTACCCTTCCTTTACCTGTGCATCCCTTCCTAAGCTATGTTACTTTGGAAGCCAAGCCAAGCCAAGAAAGAGTAAGAGAGTAAGAAAAATACACGAGGGAGTGCAATGGCGATGAGCAAGAGAGTAGCTGTCTCTGTCTATTCTTCCACTAGGTAATTATGTTCAAAGTTGACCGGTATATTGACTTGAGCAGTTACCTATCTAAGGTACATGTGTATCTCCTACCACCACATCGAACATACTACTGCTCCAAGATCTTAATATAATAGCAGGACTCGAGCGTTTGGAATTAAACTAATATTCTCATATCACGTACAGACACAGACTAGAAGAAAGTTGGACGAAATAATGGCTACAACATTTCCAATTGCATAGCATGGCATTTGTTGGCTTTGCTTTGCTGTGCTTAGCTTCCAAATCTTACAATTACGACACGATTAGTGGATTCGTGTTCCTTTTCTGAACAGACCACAATTTAAATATCAGTTAGTTGATTCCCAAGGACGTGAAGTCTCATCAAAACCAGGCTGACATCGACATCTCTGTAAGCTAGTGGAAAGTATATACCTACATACCTATGCACCACAATTTACAGATATACACAAGATTGTTGGGAGTATCTCAAAGAAAATGATGATCAAAATAATTACGTTTAGTAGTCAAATTGTAAGTACTTCCATATTATGACTGACTGACAGACTGACTGTACTCGATATCCAACATTTTAGTTGAAATGTTGGATGGAATAAACAACGGTTTTTGTTTTGACTCATTAATTTTGCTCTTCAGTTCACTCACAACGAGAAGCAAAAGTTTTGTAATGCACTTACTCCTGACTCTTGCTCTAGTCATATTCAGCTCTACCAGCTCTTCCATGATATGATTGTCATAAATTAATCCAAAATTCATAGGAAATGCAGATTGGGTTGTGAATTGATTAAATGCGTTTTTAAACCAGCGTTTGTACCAACTTTTATTGTGAACTTGAACCACACTGTACCTACGTTGCGTTGGTGCCTGATCGTTAATAGTAAAAGTTGAACAATTTTTGTATTTGATTCACTCTGAATAATTGTGTACGCTCAGTGTATAACCACTCGATTTGAAATGTGAAGAGGCAAAGGAAGAAGCAATACAGATAAAAGTTCTCTGGTGAAAATAAAATCCACGCACTCATGCTTTCTATTTTATTTTAGTTTGCTCGTACTCTCGGCCACATACGAGATAGATTATTCCTGCCTTCATCCTGCTTTCTATCCCCATGCTAATGAATAACTCTAGGACTAATGCAAGTACATATTATATTCTTGAATCTAGGTTTCCAAAAGAATTCTTTGAACGACGCTGTTCAAGTTGACTCTGCTGACTCTGTGAGCCACAAAGTGAAATTGAATCTAAAATTCGAGCCCGAGACCTTGGCTTTGTGAGGAGTTGAGCTCGAGCTTCAGCCGAGATGAGTTGGCGAGGTGATGAGGCTATAAATTTTTGCAGTCGGTTCAAAGAAGCACGTTACTGAACTAGTGAGGTGTGAGTGCATGAGTGAGTGAGTCCCGTTACGGTTCAACGTTATAAAGATTTAATAGTATGCGGTGATATCATTTGCTATCCTATCCCTAGCTGTATGTATACCGTGCAGCTACCATCACCATCACCAACACCAGCCCACAAATTATAATTATAATATAGAGTTCTCATTCTCGCCTGTATATAGGAAGTAGGAAGGTATACATTAGGTACCTATAAGTCGAGTGAATATCTTTTACAATTAGTTACGTATCCATGGAGGTGGAGGAAATATTCAATCTGCAATTCATCTACACCGTGCATAATCTGATTGGACTGGATACGGATACCACCACCACTAACACCATACTACCACATCTCATTACCTATGCCTATAGTATAGTCCTTAGCATTTTGATTATGGTGCTGTAGTATAGGAACACGATGAAGCTTTTCAACACCTCTGAGGCCATCATCAAAACTATCATCACTATCACCACCATCATCATCACTATCTTCTTATCTGTCATACGAATGCAGATTAATTTTATTATCAACGTTATTGGCACCATTATGCACAGCGTATCGCATGCTTCACACACCTTCCTCCATCTCATTTCCTTGCTCATTGTCACAAGTAAGGAGGATGTAGTGATGAGTTCACTTCTTGACTACCACATATGTTTTGATTCTTGTTGACACCGACTGGGTGAAACTCATTAACTGCATGATCAGATTTTGTTCAAATAATGCCACGCTTTCTTAGTCTTGTCATAATTATATATTATACCTATATATAATTATATATACAACTTGTTCCGTGCACGGACCTGATTAAATTTTGCAAAAAACTCACCGTCGAAGTTTGGAAATCGAATTTCATGATAAGTTTGCACCTTTAGTAGTTGAAAACGGGAAAATGAAAACCAACTCATGACGTGGCTTTAATCTCACTTGATTTCGCTCCTCCGAAATAATCATTGATTATGAGAACTATAATAATAGTAATAAATAAATGATAAATGAAGGTAATTGACAAAATCTACGTCCAAAAGGCATGGATATGGAAGTTGAGGAATGGTTAAAGCTTTCACCACTTCCAGTCTAAATTGCTATGCAGTATTATGCCGAATCCAAAGCTCCATTACACTGTAAAAACTGGTGCATCTAAAACGACAACAAATTAATATAATTTTGTATAATTAAGAACGAGGTTTGAGAACATATGAACATTTTTAAAGTAGGATATTTTGATTTCAGAATGGTTGAAATCAAAAATTTTAAAAGGTTTCAAAATTGTTGCAATTCTGAAATGTTCTTAAAACTGTTAAAATAGAAAATCTAGCACTTCAATGTGTTTTACAGACACTTGTGTTTTCCTTCAAATGCACCCACACTGAGATCATCGGTATACTAAATACGAGTAGGTTTTAGATGCATTTTTGTTTGTTTTACGACGGCTTAGATTTTACAGTGTACGTAAATAGGTAGGTAGATGTAGATTTGTGCATCTAGTAGATCGATGCCTATGAAAAGTAATCACAGTCGTAGTGTGAAATAAATAAGGATAAAGGAATGAATACAAATGGTCATTAATGAGTTAGTAAGACAGTAGATCCCGATTCCGATAGTGCAGATACAAATGTCCATCCACAAGTGCATATTTCCTCGTCGGAATGCTAAAGTAAACTGATGCTTTCCTGTCTTCGAATTGTTTTCTGTTTCTCCCCCCAAAACTGGCTTACTCTTTTATGTGCATCCCTGTCCCCTACCTACACTACATATTTGTAAGATAGGACAGGATAGGATCGGAATACTTAAATTATTGATGGGCTATTTGCTTGCAAGATAAAATCTTGAATAGAACATTGAGAGCTTAAGAGTGATATATAAACGGTCGAAGAAGATTGTAATTTCATTTAAGCAATAATATATGTCAGAGTGAGCAACATAATTTTAAAATCCAAATCCATATTATTTCTATTTGCCATCCCGCAGCCATACTAATGTAAATGTAATGCATGAATTCTAGTACAGCCATTAAACTACAACATTATGTAGGTACAACATATTAGTAAGTACGAGGTAAGACAAGGAAATGTTAGGGAAGGAGTGTAATATGCGCTGTGATATAATGGTAAGACGCGGGCATTAAAATACATTTGATTTATCACACTTCTCATACCCATATAATCAGAGAATACTCATGCAGTCCATTTATCCCAGCTGGAGACCAATTCTATTCTTCCCTTCATTATGTTCACAAGGAAAACATGTCACTTCACCCTAAGATATATTTCACTTCCCTTCAATAAGTCAGTATGTTTTAAATATATAAAGGCAACCAGTCTGCCTTTGGAATGTCGATGTGTATGGCGATGTCGATGTCGATTCCATGCTCATATAGTCACTTTGCTTTGACTTCTACAATCTACAATATTAGTATTTAGCAGCAACAATATTCCGTGTACCTACATAACATTTGAATCTCCATGTCAAAGAAACTGATGAAGAGAAGTGAGAGAGCCTCAAGACTAAAACATACAAGAATGATCTTTGAACATATCAACTACAGATTCTCTATTGGTTGTCGTTGTCATTTATTTCATCGTCTTCCTTTACTGGTATTTCCTTTGCAGATTCAAAGAAACTCAAAAACGTCAAAGACCAACACCAAAACATCACCGTCAGGTTTCAACTCTACAATATCGCGAGCTCAAGTAACAACAACCAGAACAACAACAACAACAGCAAATTGCATTTAAAATAAACAAGGAAAAAATCTCTGCTGAAATAAAATAATTCGAAACAAAGACTGTATGTTGAAAGGGAAGATCTGTCATCAACAACTTCATATTTGTATTTCCTTATGCAAATCAAGGATCAGGTATTGAGGAGAATCAGGTATACTTATACAACCATCACCATGCACCATGCAGCTTCACGCCTACAAAAGGTATTGACTGGAAAGCAAAATTATTTGCTTGATAAATGCATTTTTTATCCATCCAACACCATATACATTTCACAGAGAAATAAAATATTTTGACTACATGGGCAATCATTTGGAATTTAACGTTTTACATTGAAAGCAAACACATAATTACTGCTGATTTGAGTGAAGAGCATCATGCAATGGATAAAGTGCTGACTGTTGAGATGAACAGGGAAAAGGTAAATGCAATTTACATTTACATACCATACCATACCATGTCTTGGTCTTTGATTGGGTACATCACTGTCTATATGGACTATCCCTAACTGATATGTTTTATCATTAGTTGAGAGTGAACCATCATCATAGCTTCATTTTACTTTATCAATATACCGATTACGTCTGCATATACACTTGTGGAACTCTTATAACAATAGGGCTTTACACTGACAAGGGATATAGCCAGTAATTTAACATATGTGTGATTATAAAATCTGTAGTAAATACTAAATCTAGACGCATCCTTCGTCTAGGGCCAATCTTACAGTAGATTTATATTCTAATCGTTTATCCGAAAACAATGTGACAATATCTTAGGAGTAAATGCTATTAGTGCATAGAAGGTAATTACCTGCATAATTGTGTAATTATATGACTATACAGTGCGAGGAAAATAAAAAAGGCCATTATCGCAATCAAGCAGAGGAGGTAATGGATTGGAAGGGCACACGTTTAAAATTGTTTTACCTCCAGTCCTCAGTCAACAGTCTCTCGGTTTCAGTCAGTCTAATCTTAAGCTGTCGCTGTCTGACTCGATCACTTAAATATACAGACATTAGGAGTAGCCAGTGCAGTGCTGCGCTGCGCTGCGTTGTTGCTATGAGACCAACCAGAACCAGTAGTCGTGTCATGTCACAGTCGTAGATGCATTGTCTCGCATTTCAGACAATCAAGTCTCAAGTCCCAGAAAACTGATTGTAATTGTACCTTAAAGTCATGCCGACTTGACTATTGGACCATTCCATTGTATTGCATTGTTCCACAGTCAAACAGTGATTTGAGAAAAAATGACATGGACAACAAAAACGATAGAGTGAATCATAAATACCTGTAGATACTTGTAGTATAGGTAATACACATTCAAATTCTATGAGGACTTTGATAACGTTGCCTCTGACTTTGGCTTTGACTTTGACGTGTGCTATTCATATATGATTATACGCTATATTACCTACTACAACCAGACTTATTAGTCTGGGTGATAAGAGTATAATGATAGGAAATAGAAAAATATTCACTCCCCGCTAGACCTGTTGTAGTTCTAGGTAGACTGTGGAAGAAGGAGATCGTAATCTCATTGTAATTATCTTTAATATGCCAAATCTACAATTGAAATCGCAATCGCGATCGCAATTGTATTCATTGGTGAAGAATACCTATTCAATTATTCCCAAATCAATTGATGCGTTGGAGTTGAAATAGGATTTGGAGTTGAGTTTCAATTTTGCTCCTGCTTTGGACGCCCAACTTGTTGTACATTTATGTAACCCATTTCATACATAGGTATCTGTGTATATATGTACATATATGTACTAAAATACACTGGTACACTACTGGCGCTGCCCTGACTGACTGTGCAGTTTTATTCGACCGTTATATACTTACAGATAGTTTGTCCCCTGTCTCTTGAATTTTGTTCCTTCTTTAAACATTGGCGGCAAAAATTAATCTCTCCGAAAAGGAAATCGTAGTTTTCCATGAAACGACAAGGTTTATATCAATACAAGTGCTTTGACTTTGACATAATTATATAAGGATTTTGGAAGCTGTTGAAATTACAATTACACTTGCAAATACCAATCCAAGTTCAGTCCTTGTCCTTATGAAGCATAGACGGTGGTATGATGATGATGCTTCTGACAATGAG
>JAAXYX010000417.1:0-40191 GCA_036851915.1 Ptenothrix huangshanensis
TGCGGATTACAGGTTTGTTTTAATTTCACGCAAAAATGAGTGTTTGGGCTTCAGAAGTTGTTTGCAAATCACGCAGATATGCGGTTGCCGTGACGAACAGGTTAATTATTAGATGGAATTCTTTGGAAGTTCGATTCAGGATTCAAAAATAAGGATTAATGTAGGATTTTCACAAAAGGTTTAGTTTACCTTTACCCTGCAATAGTTACAAATGAATTAGCTTGATTTTAGCCATCAAGCCAAGTCAGGTGAAAGAATCAAAATTCGAATTTGAATTCTATTCCTACGTTTTTGGCATTCAATAGAATAATTACTAATTGAATTGTCACATGCTTTGCCAGCTCATCGTGGAATTTATTATCTTCGTTTTCTTTTCATTCGTTTTCACTTTCACCCACTCAGCTTAAAAATGGGAACCACAAACATGTTGAAAAACTCTGTACATACATAATTATATTTTAAAATAAAAATATGCATGCTAACATATTATATAGAATTAATTGGAGAAAGAACTGTAAGGCGCTTTCCTTCGATTACGATTGCGATATGATATCTAATTAAGGTACGCGTAATTATTAGATAATTACTCGAATATATTTGGATATTTCTCGAATCCAAAAGACGTAAAAGAAGAAGAAAATCTAATATACTGATGATGATAATCATTTTTGAAATGTTTAATTATAGTTATTATGAGTACCCACATAAAAATTCTATTTACGATTAAGTGATTGCCTAATTAAGAATTGAGTGCAGAGCAAATCGCATTTGATTACAATTATGTAGGTAAGAGATAGAAGAAGGAAAACGGAGAGAAATGGTTACAATCAATAATATTTTACGAGGTGTAATACTCCGCAACCAAGTTGTCACTGTCATTTTTTCTCATTTGATTCCAGTTGATTTGATTGCTTTTTGGATTCCTATTTGATCAGTCTATAATGGCATTCCGATTACGACTCTGGTTCCGAGGAATCACTGTCAATCTTATCTTCATGCACCGTTACCTCTTCATCGTTCTTTGCTACTGTTATCGTCACCGTCATCTTCATCTTAAAAATGATCATCCAATAACCAGTACCCTTTCTCGGAAATTGTATTCTCCCTATTGTGGTCCACACTAATCTTGTGAAAGTGAAGTCGTCTAAACTAACGGGACGAAATGTAAAAAATTAACCGTAGGGGAAAAGAAGTAATCCGTAAAATACGAACAATGTCTGCGAGAATAATGATGATGGTGATGGTGATGTTAATGATGATGATGTGGCGATGAAAGTTTCTTTTTCTCGTTGCCATTTAATTTAGCTTTCTGCTAAACTGTTATTGCAACTACTTACAGATACAAGCTATTTACATATATATTCGAATACGAGCTTTACTTTCCTATTACTATTACGACTAGGATTTCGATTACGATTATGATTATGACTACCCATATATGATGTAATTGTATAATAAAGGAATATATAAATGGTATACATACCTCGCCAGCTCTGACATTGTGTCCTCAACATACCTACAATGTATATGGGAGTGACGGGTATGACTACCATTATTGATTATGACTACCACAATTATTATTTATTAATCAAGTGGTAAATCATTATCCAAGAATGAGCAAACTAGTAATCCTAATAAAGGAGTAAAAAAGAATGTTGGTGTGGTGTCTCGTATGGTGTGATATATGATACGGTTTGGTGTGGTTTGCTATACTATCGTACGATATGGTTCTATAAGGTGATTTATGGATAATGATAACATTACTACCTACATAATGTCATGTGAATAGTGCATTGATGCATTGAATGTGAATGTCAAGAGATATGTTCAAGATTACAAAAGGAAAACAAATATGCGAAAAAACGGCTTGAAATATAATAATATAGTAATCAAGAGCAGCATGAGTATGAATATACGAGTTTGAAGATGAAAATGAAGATGAAATGAAAACTGAATATTTATCGTGTAAAAAATAAAAAGAATGAAAATGAATAATATTCAGCTATTGAAATATTATGTAGACTATATCGTAGTGTATATATTACTATACTGTATTTTGCCCACATTCCTTGAATACACACGAACGAGTTGAGAAACATATATTATATTAAACTATATTATTATTATATACATACATATATAATTATATATATATATTCTACACAATAATCTACCTGCTACAATCTCGTTATTGTATTGTGATGGCTGATTGTCGAAACCAAACCAGAAATTTAATACATATAAGTTGAATATTGTTATCGCCTGTTGTTCTACAGTTGACAAAGTTACAAAACAAATAATTACATATACACAGTTTTCCTCTCCGCTTCGATTTATTTCTCGTGTGGACAATAAAGATAATCAAATTATACCACAGAACCTGTAATTGTATTCCTTTGGCTTGTCTCTTTTTTAAAAAAGCATTCACATCTCAGAGCAGATTCAGAACTAAGTTATAATTTCCAAGATTATACACTTATTGCAACTCCACTAGGTGTAATAGCCTAGCAGTGTGTACACTGCAGAAGCTAAAAATTCTTAAAAGAGGAAATCTATCTATCTCAGATGCAAAAAACCTGTGCTGTTTGCTGATTAGTTTACTCAAGAAAGCAGTTAGAATGCAGATGAAGTGAGTGAAACGTACTAAAGAAGTACGCATCTTGGACTGCGAGATTTACTATTTGAACAATTTTGAAACGTTTTAATATTCCTTTTTTAACAATTTCATGTTTCAAAATTTCCTGTTTTAACAATTAAATGTTTTAAAATTTATATTTTAGCAATTTTATAATGTTTCATTTCCTATTTTAACAACTTCTATTTTAACGTTCCAAAATTTCTTATATTTTCAAATTTTTTAACGGCTCAAAATATTCTATATTAACAATTTTGAAACGTTTAATAATTTCCTATTTCAACAATTTTAAAACTTCCTGTTTTAACTATTTTGAATCCTATCAAGTGCATCACAAACGCATTAAAAACCTCATCTTGGACTGCACTTTAGACACAATTTCAATGCGTTTTTCTTGTAGGTACTTTAGATTTTTAAATGCCCTTTACGTGAACTTGAGTTGTATCCTAACTGTCTTTATAATTATACTAAATTCGTGTAGATTTTTGGCATCTAAGATGCATACCCAGCAAAACTATAGGATTTAACCCTCGAATTATAGTGAAAAATGAAAAGAAAAGCTTTTTGGCACTTTAGGTACGTCATATTTTCCAGTTTTTTCGTTCGCTCAGTTGTACTTGTTGGTGTTTATAGGGAAGGCGTGAAATAGTAGAAATTTTAGCATAATATAATTCCATATCGAATATTTTCGCCTCATGCAGAATAGTGGAGCAGGACGTAGCTCAATTCTAATTCTTCAGGAATATGACTTTTGATTTGTTTTGTAGGGAACAGCGCGAACGCAGTCCCCCGCTACCAAAAATAACGCACTCGAGTTATCCACGTTTGGGATAATCGCAGGAGTCATCCTAACCGTAGTGCAATGGAAAGGACTCATCCTGGGAAAACGGCCTTCATGATCACCGTACTTCCCGTGCCAGGTAAGTGCTTGTACCAACTTTCGTCAGCGAATCCCATCCCTCTTCCTTGCTTCCTTACAAACGGCTTCCACTCTTTTCCAGAAATTTGCACAGTATCTAGTTCACAACGTCAATTTTAAATACTACCAACTTTTTTTCCTAACAAAGACGTACGTAACTGTGTAAACAAAAGTTAATAAGCGCGCCCAATTTGGACGCTTTTTTAATTTAAAGTTTTTGAAACGCAGTGTTTGCGTGAGATATGTGCTCGTGCTGATGTTTGATATTGTGGTACATACTGTACATAGCTTGTAAAGTTACTTACCTATAGTAGGTATGTAACTTCCAGCCTGGAGTTGAGGATGAGGATGACATTGGATGTTGCATAATAGGATTGGGCTGAATGTGCTCTCTCTGTAGTCTGTACTTTTGTATTTTGAACTGCTTTTTAGCGGGAGCTTGGTGAGTTTTTTGTGCTTTTTAGAGTTTATGACCAGTACAACAAGGGACAGGATAATAGAAAAGTAGACATCAACAGGAAATCAAGATGTAATTGTAATTATAATAAAACGGGTAAGCAAAGTATAAAGGAAAAAGTATGTGGTGTTGTACGATGTAATGTAGAGTTAAAGTAAAATAGGAAATTGGAACTAGGTAATCTAAAGTAGCTACAAAAATTAATAAGATAAGTTAGTATTTGGATTGTATTCATAATTTTTAAAGAAAAATAAGCTATCTCTATCAGAGATATACATGTTCATTTTTTAAAAGAATACTACCCACTTTAAATGTCAAAAGTACTCGTTTTATCCTTGTAAACCTTAAGCGCAAGCTATTCATGATTTCTAAGAAAGATGAGGAAATGTACGTAATCTATTGATTATTGAGGATAAATCGCGTATTGTGCAGATTTAATTGCTGATTTGACCTTAAGTGTTTTCATAAAATACCTTCATATGTTTGTGCTACGCAGATACAGTTGGTACCTAGTAACCTAGTATTTGTGATTTAACATTTGACTTCAGTGGAGATCATACACGAAAAAAGTTGTTGTAAATTCAACTTTTGCGTTTCAAATCTACAAGATTGTGAAAAATTACTTTGGATAAAAATCCGAAATTCCTCAGTAAATGTTAAATGTATATCAGTAACGAGAATTCAGTGCTAAATATCTTAAACAAGGACAAGTAAGGGTCACAACAACATAAAAAAAATGGAAATTAATAAACAAACAATAACAGCAATGGTAAAAATTCGACAAACTTGATTTCAATTAAGGGTTATGTAATACGGGGAATAATTTCCTAATGTCAAAAATCTACTACTACTTTTGCAGTATATTAACTCTCAAGGCAAGGCAAGACTTTGCCGTATTGATATTAAACGTAAAAATCTGAATCTCGTGATCTCCATTTCAAGATTATGCAATAGTAGCACTATCAAAACAACATTTCTAACGCATTTTTCGAACCCAGCTGCCTCTAACATTAAGTCGTTTTCGAAGTCTTGTGACTGGTGGGCAGAATCAAATTACATAATACCATATTTTTATGGTAAAGACCAAGTCTAGTTTTTTGTTGAAACAATCAATATTGTTTGTAGCATGAATGGAGGCAGGTATTATATCAGTCCAGTTTAGTACACATGTAGGTATGTAGTTCGTTGTTTAATCAAAGGAATATAATATGCTAATCATAAATATTGGCGTCGACGAATATGCAGAGCGTAAGGCCAAGACCTATAATTTTTACCAATGATATAAAATTTTTGGTCTCGTGAATTTTGAAGCGTTGCTATCATTTATTATCGTAGTTTAATAATAATAATTTGCTTACTGAGCAAGGTCAGGGTCAGGAATGGATTTAACTTAGTAGTTAAGTAGTTTGGCTTGACTTGTTGAGTGAAATTGTTAGGGATTTCCCATGTCATAGTCATACATCTATAAGAATGACAAGACTTGACTGACACGTACATAGTACCAAGTACCAAGCCAAAGGCCAGTCACTAAAGCATCTACTCTTAAAGGATTTGTTTCGAATTAAATCCACTAAAAGGCATTTTCTCACTGTGGTTACTTTGCTATACCGATATGTTCGCATTGTATTATTTATTATGGATGGTTACCCTGATCCTGAAAGTGCTTTTCATTTTTACTATATATACCGGTTACTTGGGCTATAGTCAATCCAAACTGCTTACTAACTTATATTTACTTGCATATTCTATTTTATGTTATTCATACATATATAGATGAGAACGTGCAACATTTTTATCCTTTTAAGCCATTTATTTGTAAATTCTAGTCACGATACTTGTGATAGTGATTGTTATATGCTTGTATCTTAATAGTGCTGTTGACTACATGACCTCTACAATAATTTTTTTATTGTGTTTTAGGTTTCACCTCTATGCTTGGACTGGGAACATAAAATGGAAATAACTTTCATATTAACTTGGGCATGGACACGGACAATCACAGGCATAGCAGATTTGTGGAAAATGTGATGCATATTCAACAAATGGATAATGATAATGCTTTGAAGATGTAAAAAATTAGGAGAGTTATTATATAATATCTTCACAGATATAATGCTCCCATCTTCATCTTCATCACACGACCATCGTTTATTCTGCTGTAATTAACTATTTTAAAAACTTGTTTCACGTGATCATGTCATAATTCTTGATTACATAACTGAGGCGTATCAAATACAGATATTTTTTAATGTTTGAACCGAGCTTTGATTTTATTTTAAAATATTCCTAGACTCAAGTACAACTTATTTTCTTATCCAGATACCTTTGTGCGTCATACAAAGGTGGAAATATGAATTATAATCAGTAGGTAATAATCACTATTATAAAAATAGTGGATGCATTAGTGCTAGCAACTAGTGAATGCTGAGCAAAAGAATTTAGATTCTTGTTCTTATTTTGATTTTCCGCGATACTAACTTTGGTATTCTGTGCAATTACAGATTAATTTTACCTTAGTATTGTTTTTTGTTATTTTTTTAGGTATCTTGCAATTTACTGCGTATTAAGTTCATCATAACTACTGATTATAAATTATATGTGTATGTTGTACTTCATGTATTCATGTATAAATACTAGCTACAGTATCTGACTGACAGTTGACAGTTGAATTGTCTTTTATATAACTGGATTCTAGGGTGAATATCACCAGTAGGTATTTTTTATAATTGTCGACATCAGGAAAAAGTGGGACCAAAACAAGTTTGTCACTTGCCGTTTTTTCTTTTAGCGTCTATCACTTTTTTCTTTTAGTTTTTTCGATGCCACAGCACGTTTTACTACTCTGTGGGGAATCCCTCTTGAATGACATTTTTTTTTCTTATTTTTTTTTCAGACTGAATTTTAATTCCGTGAGAAACTCTTGACAATGTAGGACGTTCAACAAGTATGTTTTCATGTTCACTGATTGTGACCGTGACCAGACCATTGTTTTTAAATAAGGTGATCATAATAAAATAGCGTATTGAACTTTTGCTTCGAATTTGAATTCGATCAATCCCCTGGTAGAAGACCAGTCAGTTCAAGTCATTTAAGCGATCGCTTGTTCACTTCCATGTCTATGTTCGTGTCAACTGAGATCAAGAAAACAGTGATATCAAAAATTCCAATAGGAAGAGTTAAATCATTTTATTAATAGTTAATCGTATTGAATTGAAAACTGGGCAAGTAGGACAACGGGCAGGGAATTTCTATTATTTCTTTCGTTAGCTAACTGGTCCGGGGAAAGCCAATTGGTCCAGGCCAGACCAAACTATCAAGCCACTCGAGAGTTATCCGAGATTTTAAAAAACGGAGAATCAATGCTAACCTGTTTTTGTTTGTATCTTATCTTGTTAAACGCACAACGAGGTATGTAGTAATTTTTGTTATATTGTGTAGTGCAAACTACTATATTTATTCTGGGTAGAAAAACTGGCTACATTATGCATTTTAAAGCTACTTTGGTTAGACTCGATTAGTGCCACATATTGGTCATTCCACTACAAGTTTGCACGTTCAAACCTGCACGTTTCAGTTAAACTCGATTCGAATTGTACACGTTTCGATTTTTTGGTTTCGGGAAATCTCAAAGTTAAGCAGGTGCAGACAAAGTGTATTTTTATTTTTGATAATTCAATGGTAGGTAACTATACAGACCCAAGTTGGAAGAATGATTATTGTACTCTGTAGATGATCCAAAAGCTGTACTTTTCTTCATTTTTTTGCCTGCATTACAATTAATTGTTATTACTATTATTATTGTTTTTTGCGAGATCTTGCATTTAAGGAAATGTCTGCTGCAAATCAAGGTATTATGCATCATTGATTGAAATTGATACCCACGGACGATCGCAGTACAAAAAAGAGCTGAATGGAGCGTGTCCATGAATATTAACTATTTATCTCATTATTGTTTCCAACGTTGTTCGTTTCGTGCCATCATCACATCTTCATCGTCATCATCATCGACATTGCGTGATATGCTTCATAATGTACTACATTGTAGTGTAAATAATACAACATTATAATTAAATAAATTTAATATGCATGTGCCTGTGTTGCAGATGGAATGAATGTATAGAGCGTATAAACATGATCACTATTTAGTATATAAAACAAAAATTTTGCTTTTATTTGTCCAACTCCAACTCTTAGTTTGCTTTTGTACACAAGAGATTTGATCGATCATCAATATGTTTGTGTGAAGTTTTTGTTTAACAACTTCAACTTTTTCGATGATGATCCATGTTTGGTTCTGGTTATTTCTCTTTACTTTCAAGATAGGTACTGAAATGACAATGAAACGGTTCGCGAATAATTATGAAAACAACGACAACGAGAATGTTAAAATAACAGTGACAAAATAATAATAATAATGATAACATTTTTGCAATGATTAACTACTATTCAGATGTGGGTAGTCTTTGTCTTATTTGGTGACAAAGGGTGTAATTAATTAGTAATCACCCCACACGATTGGAGAAATTGATACTTAGGTTACAATTACAACACAAGAGAATATCGAATATACTAATTATGCATATATACTCGAACTTAAATCGTAATCGTGATAATACTAGGCAGCTGCAATGCAAGCCGTGGTCGTGATTGTGATCAAAATTGAAATCGTAGCAATATTAAATCGTACATTCTTTTTTTTTGCGAAGTATGTAATTACGTGACATAATTATAGAATTATGCAGCGTACCGATCCGCGGTATCGTAATGTGCCTAACTAATAACATACCTAGGTAATGATCAATAACAACGATAATTATTTATCTGTATTCGTGTAGCACAGGTTTAATAACAGAGAAGTATTTGCCTAATGTCATTATTTTGCCTCCTCACCGGATTTATTTGGTTTCTTCTTTGCTCTTAGTCCTTACTACTACCTATTAGGCATTCTTTCTCCCGAATTCCGATTGGTACAATTTCCATTTTAAAAATCTAAGCATGGAAATATTGTCGAAATATCTGATGTAGTTACAACTTTGAAAAACAGTTAACTGTACACAACTAGTAATACCGTATTTTAATATATATTATATTCTTGTAATTAAATATTAACATTGACATTCTTCCTCAATTAAACACTGAAAACAAAACAGTCACGCTCACAGCTTCACATTTGATATCATACAAAGGCTGAGGGGCAGCATCTGAGAAATATTGCTGCTGTCCTCGTAATATATACTACCTAGTTATGTTTGTGTTCATGTGCCTTATTATTCTCCGTTCAACACTTGCTTTCTTGCTCTAACTATGAATTATTAATTATATAATTATTTACATGTAACTCTATGCTTATGTATTTATATTGCTTCTATCATTTTAAGAGACGTCAGAGTCTGAATCGGAGTCATCCATTTGAATGGGCAAGGGAATTGCTCCTAGTTTGACGAGTTCGTCGGCAATTTCGGAATTTGTTTCATAGGCGATTTGGTAAGGTGTGTATCCCGCGTATGTTTCGGCTTCAATGGAACATCCACATTCGTTTAAAAGAACTAGTACGGCCTCCAGATGACCCCGCTCAGCAGCCAAATGAACAGCAGTTCGACCAGCTTTGATCTCCTGTAACACAAAATAAATCAAAACATGAGTTCATATTACAGAAGCAGAGTAGATTGAAACCAAATTATTTTCAAAACACATTAATTAGTTATACAGAGTAAGAAAAAGATCTTTACCTGTAGATGAAAGTTAGCTCCTAGCCAATTGAAAGCTCTAATGATGTGAATATAGCCACCGATGCTCGCAAGGTGAAGTGGGGTTAGACCTTAAAAAAACAAAAAAAACAATCATTAATACCACGTAATTAGTATTATTTAACTTTCCACTTTTTTTCTCGTATCATCGACACTCACATACCAAGACCGTACATCATATTAGGAAATACTGGGATTTAATCACAATGCAGGTAACTCAATTTGTTAAGTACACGTGGCGTTGGAACGGAGGAAATGAATAATAACCTTTTATCAAACTGGGTTTTCCCAAAAACATATAATCCTTAATCATATTCAGACTAATCAGCTAATACACACCCTTCCTTCACATTTTGTAATTTATTTCATCCTTGTTACTAACGTTACGTTCAGGTATGGCATACGTTTGACATTTAGAGATTCACAATCCGTAAGGTATATATGCTCTAGTCACCATCATCATGCTATTATCCCGTCACTCAAAAAATATGCCTCATCAGGTTCTTGGAAGACACTTAGACTACTAAACGATTATTTTTAACATGCATTTTACTTTTGTCAATGAAAGACTTAATCATTCTCCGGAATGCCCATAATCACAATTACAACCGCCAGAAATAATTACTCACATTCTATTTTATACAAGTCATCTCATCTCTGACGAAGAGTTACATCACGTCACCCACAGTGGAAGTTCCTACACTGAACTTTCCTCTAACCATAAAGTTCTGTGTTCCTTGACGTTTCGTACAATTGACTTCAATCATGAGAATGCCACGTGGCGAACGAAATTAATTTTGGAAAAAATAACAGTAAAAAAAATTTGGGATTGGGAGTGAATGGGATATGGGATTTCTTGTAATTGTGGAATTTCCCTCTGAACGTTTCGAGATCGACATTGAGATCGAGACGCCATCAACAGTTACTGTTACTATGTACTACTATCTACAAACGAGGCAGAACCATGACATTCAATTTGCTGGTTATTAAGCACAGATCATCATCTCAAGACAACTGGCATTTACAGTAATTGCACAATTATTACAAATTCACCGGTGACCACATTGCATTGTTCCTGGGACTCTTAAAAAAGGTTATACTTGAAAGGTTTTTGGTAGTCGTATGTACCAAGCATGGAAAAATCTGTGCATCCAACACACAATTCTGGCAACTCGGGGTCACCGCTGGGGGAATGTATTGAATCAACAATCGGCAAATGGCATGAGTGTCTGAATAATAAACTATGGCGAGTTCGAACATCAACAAACGAATGCAATGGGATTACCTGTTTCTCAGACAGAAAAATAAAATAATGGTGAAGTTACTACCAATAAATAACTAACAACAGAAGAGAAAGACAGTGAATTTCCCCACATTCCACAAAGCCGTCGCAGGATACTTCGTGGAGGAGGAAAAAAGGTCCCTTCCCAAAATCCCAAGCCAAGTAACAATGGAAGGGAATACCCAGGCATTTAGCCATTCCAAGCACCCATCCTCAAATTCTTTACCAGAAAATAATGTGTTTTGAATAACACAATAAGTTTTCAATATAGTACCTATCAAACCTACTACATACATACAACTATAGTAAAGAGTAGGTGTATTCTCTTTTACTACCACATAAACAACACATCACCCACACACATTATATAGGTATACACAAGCAAACCGTCGGTGTTGCAAAAACAAAACAAAAAGTTGCGAAATAGAATAAACCTACCACAAAATGATGATTCATCATTGTTGTTTTTGCACCTTGTAGCGGCTCAGCTCGCTCACAACTCTGATCTGATATCAAAACCTATTGCCATTGCCACGCACTTAACAGTCATCGACAACAACAACCGAACGGCTAGGATTTTCATCTAAAATCCATTGTACTTTGAATTGAAACATTAACAAGTTTCAGTATCTATTCCAAAGTTATCTATGCATCCCAGACACCAGACTGCTAGCCATGCAGTAGTAAAACTGATCCTGCAATGACCACTAACTCTCAATATGCTTCCCATAGATATATGAACTCCATATTCATCATCATCTATCGTCTGTTTATTTTAGAGCAAAAAATTGCGAATTTTTCTTTTTAATTTAATCCGTTCATTACCCCCGTAGTTGTAAAAGAAGTTGTATAGGCTGCGGTCTGAAAAATCTATCTAATTATAAGCTCACACGTTTAATCAAAGTAAGTTAAGTACCTATTCAGCAAAAAAATGTTCGGCCAACGACCGAACAAGCACATGTATTGTGCAGGGCAGGTGCAATTAATTTACTGGACGTGAGAGCGGAAGTCATTTGGAATACGGGTACTAATAACTCTCTCACCATGAAAGGAAATATTAGGTAAATTTATTTATAGCTCCCCAAAAAATGCCTCTAATTCCCGCCATTTCCTATCTCATGTCATAGTCCTAGTCATGAAAGTAGTATAATCACCGAAGTCTCCCACAATCCTTTCATCCTATGCATTTCCAAGAAGTAGGATACTACACAGATGATATGGGACAAGTAAGCAATATCATGTGCTATGTATGTCGTGAGATTCTTTTTAAAGGATGCAGCTAGAGACCCATCGAAAGGAAAATAGGAAAGGAATAGCAAAACTATTCAAAGTTTGAGACATTTCTTGGATCCAAGCCTAAATAAATCGCGTGCCTGAACCAAAATACACAAAAGATGTCCGGGATTCCCCAGATCGGGACGGATGTTCGTTGTTCAGAAGCGTATTTACATGTACTTGTAGGCAGAGGCACATGATGTCGATGTCGTACAGCACGGATGGCGTAAATACTACAGATGATGGTGATGCTGATGCACTTTAAAATTCTCACAACAGTAATAGTAATAACATCGGCCTCCTATTTGTATAAGCTGCATTTCCATATGCCATTCGCTGTCTTTAGAATGTACAAAATTAGTACAACGTAAATCTAAAAATAGGGAAAGACTCCTTAAATGGAAAAGTGTAAACGCTTATTTTTAAACCATCGAACGGGAAATCCCCATCAACAACCTTGGCTTCAACCTCAATCCTCAATCCTCATTCCATTCCATTAAAGATAACACAATAGATCCTCGGTTTCTTCCACGTATACTGTCGTTCACTAATCTTCACTCTCAGTTCAATTCCCTGAGTATCTATTTTCAAGTTTTTTGTTCTGAGCCTCAGAGGCTGATTGAAATACCATACCACACCACACCATGACATACCAAAGGTATACAGACCTGAGTTTTACACTTTAATTCTTCATGTGATATTCCTTTAATCTAATCAGCATCCGAAATGATTTTCAATAATATCCGTGTGCATTTTCAGCACCCTTTAGCTTGATTAATACCTGAAATACCTAATGTATGTCATAAACACCTTCTATCGAGGAGCAGAAACGGCTACATATATTTAAATAAAAATGATGATGATCCCTTCCCTCAAACGATTAATCTTGTACTCATTTTTAAATTTGTATTCTTGAATTAAAGGTACCTAATAATATAAAATATTCATACATTCAAACTGTTTAATAATTTTACAATTTTTATTTTAATACATACAGAATAATAATGCAAAAATACTGAAACATGTTCTGAAATAACTACTGCAACAGAAGTGTAATGTAAATGTCATCAGTGAGCACGGATGCATTCAAAAAATTCCATTCTACATTTTACCTTTGGAAAAAACGCGAATGAGAACAGCTTTCAAATATGAAATAGTGGAAATTCCAAATCCAATTGCGAGCATGGCAATGACAATTGAGGAGACACGCAGGAATTGACTTTAACACACATTTCATATTTAACTTTGTTGTTAAAATCATCGGAGCGTTGACAGACCTACATTCAACACCGTGCATGTATTCTAAATTGTAAAAAATTGTATTCAAGTATTCGTGCCTATAGGACGTACGTACTTGAGTAAGTAGCTATTATTGTATGGCGCTGTAATAACTTTTATCACGTAAAAGGGAATCAATGGGTACCTAGTATTCGTAGTGCATATTGGAATAGCAGCATAACCATGTAGGAATAATGATGCTAAACTAATTTCACTTCTCATTGTTTCTGAAGCATGGGAAAAATGTATATGTTTCTACATACATAATTGTATAAAAACTCTGCATTTCAGCAAGAAAAGACAACAACATACTGAATATGGGAGAAATATATGGACGATATTGAGGCAGGTCAGAGAGTAATGAAAAGTTGAAAGTTTTTTGCGTTCATTCATGGGACTCTTGTACTAATACACGCATAAAGTAGGTACTAATATGTACACTTGCCATTGACATATTAAAGCATAGGGAATTAAGTGATTCTATTTTTATTGTAAATTCTAGTAACACTCAGATACATATACCAGAAATACCTACACTCCCTAGAGTCAAAAGCACCCAACGCCAAAACTAAAAAATCTCGAACATGGATAGACTTGACTTTGTCGGTGTCATTTTACACGATAGTTAAGACATTCAACGATTTGTTCACCATGCCAAAAATGCTTGTCACATACACTGAATTCTATCAAATGGGCAATTTTTAAAGGCATACAACCGCTTGGCTTCTATTCAAAATTGGAATTTATCTTCGCCCATATTTTACGCGGTTGTAAACATTCGTGAAATCCAATAGTTCAGAGATGCCTTGGATGTGGAATGTAGTGCACTTGAACCAATTCCGGAATTAACTATTGGACCAGATTGCGATGCACGGTTACGGTATGCGGCGTCAAAGTTTCGAGACAATTCATTTCGATTCAAATGAGTTCAACATGATATTAAATGAAACTTACCATTATAATTTGTAGCGTCTATTACTGCAGAAAGCTCGTGCAATTGGGGACAGGGTGGGTAACGAATTTGGAATTGTTGGACTTCAGTTGCAGACATGGCCATTGAGACGGCCTGTACACAGTCTAAGTCTCCTTGACGAGCTGCAATGTGCAGAGGACAATTTCCTTCTAGGTCCCGAACATTAATACGAACTCCAGCAGCCACTAAGTGTCGAGCTAAGCGATGTTGTTTGAACATCACTGCTAAATGGAGGGGTGTTTGATGATCTTCTGTAAACGGAAATAATAATCATTGAGGTAAGTAAAGGGTTGTGAAATAAATGATAATTTATAGGCAATCCTCCCTGAAGAAAAACTGAATGAAATAAAAAGTCAATAATTAATCACCATTCTGAAAGTCTAAGGCGGACGAATGGGGAGCAATGCTGATGAGAGAGGTAGCAACTTCGAAATTCGATTGCATGATAGCAAGGTGCAGTGGGGTATCACCGTCTTCATTTGGTAAGAAATATCGTTCCCACTGTGGGTAATCTGAATCTCTTAATACACTTGTGGATGGGATTAGTGCTTTTTCTTCAGTGCTGAGGTTTAAATGACTAAAACTTTCAGAAACGTCGAGTCCACTGTCGTTCCTTAGGTATGATCTTGACGAACATGCTCCCTGATCAGAAGGTCCTACATCACATGCTGAAGCTGTAAGATCAGTTTGCGAAGCTCCGATGTCACTCTGTGTACTAAGGATACCAGAAATATAACCGGACTCGTGGGAGGTCGAGCCGGATTCTGAAAGTTTACTGCAATCTCCTGAAACAGTCATCTTTTGATTTCCAATGTGCATATCGTCAGGTAATTCTGAAATCCAAAATAAAAACACCTTTTTAGAATTAGTAAAACAAAAAGTAAGAATAATGTTATCTTTTATAGCTACTTAATACTAATTATACTACTAATAAAATATTTTTTTATAATCTTGGCTTTTATGCCTTATAAAAGTTTCAAATGCCTGTTAAACTAGGTATATGCCTGTATACAAATAATGCGTACACCTCACAACGACTCAAGAGACACTTGCTGTTCCAGACAAAAAATGGAAGACAGTCAAATGAGTACAAGTACATAATAATAACTAGCTTTTCAGCCTACTTCATAACCACTTTTTTCACAACTAACCGACGACCACAATGTAATGTAAGTAAAGTAAAATCAATCATATAACGCGAAATTTCTATATCGTTTTCCTGAATTATCGAGGTCTTGCATTCTAACCGCCGGAACTTCAGCAGCATGGCATGAACGGATATCTGCTAAGGAAACCACAATTTATTCCAGTTTCATAATAATTATAATGTACTGGAGTTCCTAACCGCAACTTAAAAAGTAACAGGGTAAAAGCTAAAGAAAGATGAAAGCTGAAAGCCGAGTCGGCTTGTGGCATCGAGTCACATCTCCACATCGACGAAAAAACTGACTAGAACTAGAAGCTGAGCAGAATTTTAAAACGCATTCTAATAGCCATTGTAAACCTACGAACTGAATTCCAGTTTGCATTTTGCATCACATTCGCTGAAATAAAAAGACCCTGTCACATTCTACTTCCATTGAAATATGGGTAAATGGCAAACAGGATTAAAGAATGACGCAAGTATCAATTGAAATCAGTAACAAGGAGTGTATAATAATTGAAGACCGATTAATAAACTTGTCTGATAGCACGATGTAAAACTAATCGTCCTTCAAAATGTCCAATAAACTACATGCATAGATAATAATAGTGAGTGCCCAGAAAGTTCGACTTGTACTACCTACTCTCATTAATCTCTTGCCGAGGAATCAAACATCAAATTTACTATCGGAAATATTTATCTTCAAATTTAAATGGATCAATAATAGCCAATATAATTAAAAATGAAATGAAGGAACGTCAGTTGGCGAGTGACGCAAATCCAACGATGGGGATTCCCTTTCTTCCATCACTCACACATTACCTACTAATTGATAAATTACACAAATTTCTTCAGTATTTTCTTTTCTTTGAACATTGTAGTCAACAGTAGTTCATCTTTGATGGCATAGTTAAAAGCAGCTGCCATTATGCAATATGGGCAACGGATTAGGTTGAGAGTACATACTGAAATACTGAACGAGCATTTAATCGTTCAATTCTATTATGCTTAACGCGATAATTGAGTGTAATAGATTTTATGTCCTCGTTCATTCAATACAGTAATCGTTACTTGTAGTCACTATTCTCCAAAATGCAATCCTCTAACTACCCACTGGTAATTTCTACACAATAGACCCAACAACTAATTGCGTATCAGCAACATAACATATGATAAACTCCTAAAAGAAATATTCCGCGAGTGTCACTAAAATAGATAATTAAAGAAAAGTCATCGTTATCGTATAACCACATTGAAAACTAAAATAATTATATTTTAATTGCACCTTGTCTAAATGCTAAAATCATTTAATTTTCTGATATCTTATGTCATGCTCATTCAACTTATCTAATGACTTCATTTCATCCTCTCTCAAATCTCAAAAATCTAACACACCACCATATTAAGCAATAATTAAGTTGTTGTTGCTAGAACTGAATCCTTCAAACTTATCTTACAAAACGAGTTTGAAATTGAGAATAGAAATCTCAGTTGGTAATTTCGTCGTTGTTATCACCAGTAGTGGATCATTAAGCTCGAAAAATAATTACATCATTAGACATACAATTCGCAAACTTGAAAAAAACACCTAATGCAAATACTAATATTAATATCAACTAACTAGCCACTTGTTAAAAATACTCTATGGAAAAAGCCAATTATCAATTAACTTACGTTCGCCCTCCATTTCCACTCACTTTACTTCAAGTTGTTTTTTGTAACTCAATTTATCACCTTCTCACCTACGCATGTTTCTTGAAGAACTCAATCAACCACTTACACCAAGCACCAGCACCCAGACAAAGTCAACAATGAAGAACAAGCGATCAGCTAATTACAAAAATTACGTAAGTAGCACCAGTGTAGAATACCAAGGAATATCGTATAATATGATAGAAATTGCACAGTCAGTCACAGCCAAATCATTGACTACACTATCATACAAGAGCGTAGGAACATGTATCTCAAAATACAAATACAAATCGAAATCCGATTCACTTTTTTTTGTTCTTGAAAATATATGATTTATTCATATGATCAATGGTTACAGCGTGAGTGGTGGTATTGTTATTCATAATCAGATTCCTCAGTATTTTTTCATGCACTCCTGTGGCTATATGTATAGCTATAGTTAAGTAGTTAGTGACTACTGAGGCTGAGGCTAGTCGAGTGACCTTCCAGTCCGTCAACATTCACTATTAACGCTCCACGCCTCAATGTATTTGATGACCTAGGTTTCTTAACTAGCCAAAACCAAACCAATAATATATTATACTTTATACACTATCCTACCACTGAACTAGCTTGGTCTTGGTCCATGTCCAAACTACAAACCTTTCTGCTTTTCGAGATTAGAGAATGCTTTCATACTTCAACTAGGGAGATCGTGGATCCTGCAATTATATGTATCTCTGGGGAAAAAATATTCGTATTCTTTAAATTGAGCTGCCACAAGACAAATCCTAAATTCATGAAAAGATGCGTGCCTTGCAAAAAAACACGAAACCAAACTAAAATCCTTTAAAGACTAAACTAACCACAGTCAAAAACTGTATTCGTTAAGAACTACATTCAGCTTATGCTTGAGTGGAATGGAACTGGATACTGCATGGAAAGGAATTGTACTACGGCCACGGGCATAACATTGCCTTTGATGTACACTTAAAGCCAAACCCTATTGCTGTTGCAGCTATTTGCTTTACTAACTAAAGTAGAAGTATTCCTAACTTGTGTCTGAGTCCATGGTCCATGGGTTATGCTATAGTCTACTTATATATATATAGAATTGTATGTGTATTATATTGCATTGTACATTCTCTTCTTCGTAAATGTAGACTGAAGTAGACTCTGAGGGGCAAACAGAACCAGACGTATATGAACCAAGAAATATCTAGTAAACCAGCTGGTGGTATAGTGGCCAGAATTTCAGAGAGTGTAGAGAGACTACAGGCAATCCTGACGATTATCTCTCCTTCTTTGGCCAAACACGTTCGACATAAACTACGGGGAATTCCCAAAGTCATTCAAGCCTTGTTTTCACTCCAATGCAAAGCTGCTTCGACACAACTCTGAGCTTCCTTCTTTCAGTGGAAATACCGCCTAGACCTTTCCATACATGCATGCATGTTTTTTCTACACTTTTTTTTCATTCTCTTCCCTTTGCTTGCTAAAACATGATTTATTTTTCAATACATTATTTATATATTCACTGCTGATAAACCAATCTTCCCACATGCACACCTTGCACCACATCAACCCCATCACACTTCTTCGTCATGATCAGCATCATGAATTATGATAAATAGCAAAATAATGTTTTCCCTACGCTCTGCAATTAAAAGGAACAAAGCATGAAAAGTAAACTCCTTTGAATATGGGCAAAAATGGAAAATTACAGCCTCCTCATAATTACTAAAAAATATTTCACTTCCCCTGATTACAATTGTGTGAGATTATTTTTTTGTCATTATAATCTGAACTTAAATTTCAACCTATAGCATTTTACATAAAATAAATGCGTACGATAACTGATACGATATCATCATCATCACGGACACCTGTCTACACCTTAAACACAGCATATTTAGTTTGAATTTTTCTCATTCTCGATTTTCCTCTTCCTGTCCTGGACAAAATTACCTTTACCTATAGGTTTGTACTATTTATAACGTGTAGGTAGTAACATTATTATGACCAAGGCTTCTAGCAAAATTTGGGATTGTTAACGAATTGTACAGTGCTGTGCTCCTGAAAAGAAACAAAATATACCTCGGTAATTACAATTGCTGTCACTATGCAAAACTAGGATAAGGAAATGTTAAGGTCACTAGCTGTAATTACTCTATGCATAGCTAGTAATTGTCTCCGGCCTTAGAATTAACACTAATGCAAATGTCGATCTACGCTTATGGCAAAAATATCTGAATATTGAAGTTTTGCGTGTAACATTGAAAAGATCAAAACGTCATTAGTAATGGCAAACAGTCCCATTTTTTGTCACTACTTTTATACAAAATGATGGATGATTTCTAGAATTTAGTTAAATAATGTATATAATCTACGCAGATAATTGCTAAGACGTTAAGGCTAAACCAAGACTCATCAGGCGGCAGGTTCTACGTCGCTACCGCTTCATGATGATGATTAGTTAACGAAGTATTCAGATATGATGTCATGCTTGTACATACTTACGATTAGTATATGATCATTGCATATTTCCCATCAGTTTCGCATTAGGTGAAAAACTGAACTTAGGATCAAGTAAACCCTAGAACTCGTTTAACTCCATTGCATTAGTAGCTTGGTACTTTTGCATTACAGTAAATTTTGATTTTCAATCACCTTAACATGACGCGAAAGAGTTCAATGGTTTTCCCATTGAGACGACAAGTGAAAATTCCAATTCCATGAACAAATGGAAATCACATGTACCTACATTGGTAAACTTGTCATTGTCTGCTCCTGCTATTAGTCTTGTCTACCACAACTTAACAAAATAACAAATTTTACCAAGCAAATTACTTGGATGAATTAGTGGTTACAGGCTTGAACGGGCATACCCACTAGTTAAGTATCTACAAGAACTAGAACCAGCTTTAACGCGCTACATATTCATATAAATACAAATTCTACACGCTATAAAACGATATTGACAATTTTGGAATGGGCTCTTATTCACCCCTCCACTCTAAATCCAAAATTAACGCAATTCTAAAATAAAATACTAAATGTATTTTTAGCATTTACTCCTATTTATAAATTGGACTTCGTGGGAACATTTAAGCACGAGACTAGCTGACTATGCTTTCGATTCTGATTCTTGGAAATTCGCCAGCTTCAGTTCCATCCCAAGTTTAACCACTCTAGTTCTGGTTCTGGTATTGGAATGTCTTGTCTTTGTCGTTGTCACTGACTTCCTTCTTCCAAACTACAATCACAATTCCAATTCTAATGCAACACGAATGCGAATGTAAGTAGATAATTACGCTTCTCATCGCCAGACCTTCTGCTTTATGCTTATTAGTCTGACTTTCCTAATTGTTCTTTGCAATAATTGTATCTACGTAACACGTTTATCAGTCGCGTTGGGAATTTCAGCGGTCGCTTGCAATTGGCAAAGGTGGGGAATTCTTATAGCTCTCGAGTTTTACTACGTACTTTACTATTTCCTGTTAATTACATATGGAAAGTCAGTTACCTAACCGTACGGAATTTTATAACCGATATTTACTTGGGGTTTGTCCCACTCACAATCAGATTGGAACTCCCAATAGGTAATAGTTAATAGACCAACAAGACATAAAGTCCAAATGACTTATGATTATAATTAGAAACTGCATTGCTACTATACGACTATAGTAAACTAGTAGGTATTGTATAATGAGTGCATTGTATGATTGTAAAAATAAAAGTTGATGTGCAAAGTCAAGAGCAGGGAACTACCCGGAATTAGTACTTGACTAATGGTACTGTAAAATTACAAATCACAATCCATCGTACTGTATAGTATGGAGGTCCTTTATTTCTGACTATTAATATGTATTTCAAATACTAATATCCTCCTTCATTACGATTAAAATACGTAGGTATATTCACAGACAAGTAGTGTAGGTACCGATGACAACTTCAGACCAGAGCCCAAAGCTAATAGTACTTTGATGACATGAAGCGATCATTGTGTTGTCAGTTGGAATTGTCAAAATATCACAAATGCCTGACTTTAATACTTCAACTTGAACCAATATCCCTTCCAACACTTATCACATCCCAGCTTAGCATTTACACATGCATCTACCTGTGTGAATTTTAAATTATTAGTTTTGAGATAAAGGCTACAAAACGCATCGCGATCGCCAATCACAAACATTAATATATAATGTAGTGTAGTGTAATGAGCTTTACATTACATAACACCAACTACCATTCAAAGCACATAAGTAGGACTCGCTCAGGTAATCTAATGGAAATGACTGGAGGCTGATTTTTTACGTGCGTAATAATTCCAGTTAACTAATTATCTCAAGTACAGTAGTTGTTGCACAAAACAAATAACTACTATTACTGCATCTCTGACTCCTAATCTCATTCCCATTTTCCCCGAATTCAGAGCTCCCTTTAATAACGTGAAAATATTGCAAAAACACTTGCAAGAGTCTGCATACCTATGTACATACATTCATGCGTGTTCGTAATTTAGTAATTATGCACAAATAATTATAGGAAGGCTGAATGTTCAAAAAGCTGTTGACACGAAGCTATAGTGTTACTCATGCCTTCATTCACCCACCCTACCTCCTGTCTTCGATTAACAACAGATTTAAGAAAGAAGTAAAGACAAAACAAGGCAAGGCAATGATTACGCGACGTATTTTGGGATTTCCAACCCCAACAAGTTTTCATTCCAGGTGAGTATTATTATGAATGTAATACATGGATCGCGTTACGAAGTAGAAAATCCAGTTTAGATTTTTCCTCGTTTTTTCATACAACGCATAAAATCGTCTCGATAGTGCGATTCATACAGGATATAGATATAAGAAAGCATCATCCGTATCTTTGTATATAATTAATCCACTTATGTATATATCTTATAAACTACTTAGGATTGTCAAACGTGACTCTGATTTGCATCTGCATGAACAAGCATTCCTCAGTTCCCATATTACTTATTATAGGTAGATCTATACACAATTCATCGAACCTCCTCTTCCCTGTCTCCATTGATTAGTAGCAGTGGCTAGTGAACTACACCTATAAGGATGACTCACCTATATTAATAATAAACATGATTTAATTACAGTAGTAAAATTCACATCAAATCATAAACAAGCTAAGTTACAGAAAGGAAAACACGAGACAACGTTATGCTTCACTATAGATGCATACATGTGTATGTGAAACGAGATGAAGATGATGTTCACCTACTCTTAGATTTCTTTTATGGAAGAATACGGTGTGCAAAGTCACGTATGCTGTTCCCATTGAACAGTTTACCATTGTTTCCGGGCATTTACTTAATAGTTCTAAGAGAGGATTTTTTGCCTATAAAAATACGTTTGGATTCCATACAAACAATGTGAGCTTCCTGTCCAAAGTACGACGTACTTACCTAGTACCAACTTGAAAAATGTAATTACCTACCTGAAATTAACATTCTAGCAACATTATATTTACTCTACAAATATATATATACTACTTTTACTAATGCTAATGTCAATTCTAATACTAATACTAATGGTATGAGCTTTAAGAAAAACGTCGTAGTTTTTACCTCCAATAAAATAAAATCCATAGATACACACCATGACTCACCGCAGGATCACACCATGAAAAAATGTGTGAATTCCTTCAACGTGTCTAACATTTATGATTTACGTATGCACAAACTCCGACTTGGTTTTTTGGTTTTATGGAAATGTTGGAGCTGGAATTCCAAACAGCATTATACAATCCTAATAGGTGATTATCCTATGGTACATGTATTGCAACAGCTTTTGTTATTTTGGAGTCCGACTAGGTCACATTAGTACCTATGTAGGTACTTTCAGACTAGTGATATCATCGAACCAACGTCTTATATAAAATAAAATGATCCGTAACACTAAAACCATTCGAATGTAAGACTAATAAGTACATTATATATCATTAAACATTTTCACTGACGACTTTTTCAGTAATGTGAGAATTTCAGAGTACTCATCCCTCGTGCTATTCTGAAAATTATCTACGACCTTTTGCCCGCTATGTATTCATAAATCCAAGAATCCCATTCCTTAAACTAGGATTGTGTAACAAAATAAACCCAACTTTCTTACAAAAACAAATGGAATGCTTATGCAAAATTGAAAATGCAAAATAATGTTAAGTGAAGGGAAACAGTACGGCGCACTCAATACCCTATCTGTATTACTTACTAATAGTGCAGATGGTTACGCTTCCGCAAATGTAATATATGTACAGCAAGTAACTTTCAGAGAATTTAAATCTACAATTTCCGTAGACTACATGCAATGTGTGTGTAACAGCCGTGTAAGCTCTATCATTAAATACCATTGGAATCCGGTATTTAGCTGCTCCTTGTTCCTTCACTACTCAGGGTTTTCCCCAACATAACACTACAGATGGACAATCTCCATTCCTCTTGCCACTTATCGCATGCTATCAACATGCAGGCAGAAGCGTAGTGGAGAATCAGTATCAGTGCAATCAAGTTTTTGCATTAAACTTCAAAACTTGGAAACAAGAAAAATAGCATCATATATATATATACCCATATCTTCTGTGCTTCAAAAAATCCCATATATGTAATCTTATCTGTTTTATGTTTCGAATAAAGTATAATCTACTAAACCACAAAACTTCCAAGTCGAGTCTTGCCAATTAAAATATACTGCGTGCAAATTCGGAATTCGAATATACAAATGTGATCCTATACTCTACCTAATTATTAACTGGACAGCTTGACTTCATCTTCGGCCTCGACATGCAGCCACACAATGGTAGGTAATTTAAATGGCGAAATACTGGTTTGGGTTATGGTGATGGTTCCAGTGTAAGTAATATGTAATATCACATGGATATTTATTACCAGCTATGTCATGCACTGCCTTGACATGGCATGACTATTAAAAAATTTACATTAAATCAGCCAAGCTCCATTAGTCTGGACTCTGGACTGTAAACTACACTCCACACTACTAAGTTTATATAATTACTGTCTACATAGTCTTAGTTTTTGGGAGATTTATGGCATCGGGAATTTACAGCGAACACTTAGAACGTAGTAAATTAGCTTATGTAGTGTGTTTGTGTTTGCCACTTGTGAGAATTCTGTCAGTGTTTTTGTGCATTTAATAAAGTTCCCCAGAACAGATATTGGATTCCAAGAATCTTGGAGTTCTGTACAGATCAACTTGAACATTTTGTTTGTTAATTCTTGTGAATGTCGATGTACATTTCCCTACAATGTAAACTAACCATAGAAAGAGCAACGTATATTTCAGGCAGGCTGATGCTGATGGGGAATGTGTTACACAGATTCTTTTACACGGTTATCTGTTCTATAATTCTGCTGCGTGCTCAGTGTTTGGCCATAAGCTAAGGTGAAGCTTTTTTCATTTTTCTGGGATTCCCCACGCCGTTCGCTCCCCTCGAAGAACCAATCCAACCAACTAACCAACCAATCCAATGATGTTATCCGTATTCTCAATTGTGAATTGTAGCACAGCCGAGCCTATTATAAAAATGCCCCATAGCTACTAGTAGCTTTTGCACGGATTTCACGTATGCATCACAAAGATTAGTCAAGTGGTTTCTACAACTACAGCACAGGCATTACATTTAGGAATTTTCTCAACAATGTACAGTTGTCTCTATTATCCTTTCCTTGTCGCTTCCTTGCTCTTGCCATTGCAAAGCATTCATTGCAATTACAGTATTGGACTGGGTGATGCATATTGCACTGCATTTCTATAATGCTATTCCACAGGCGATGCGATTCTACTCAATACTTCCCGTGGATTATGATTATAATAAAACTGTAGTACCACTGGGCAAGGGAGTGACATATTCACCAGTACCAGTACCAGAGACATTTGATTTTAAAATTTCCCTAAATCCTCAGTAGGGATAAGCCTCATGATGTAAATATATAAGGACAAAAAACCCAGTCTGTACATTAACCGTTGTAGTGTAGTTCTCGACAGATTGTACAAATAGGCAACTACCTGTGTACTGTACAGATAGTCCTGAATTGCTTCTAACTGCAAAATCTGTACATATACAGTGCAGTAATGGTTCGATGTGAAGCAGAGTAGCATATTGGAGAATTGAGATTGCAAATCTCGAAACTCGAAAAGTAAAGTAGTTTAAGTATAATTAACTAACGTAAGCCCACTATGCTAGGTTGCGGTGATGCTGTTGCTAGTTCTGGTGTAATATAGAAATGCTAATAAAGTAGACAGGTATGTAGCAATAAAGTCCACACACGTAGTAGACCGTATAAGGCTTTCACTCGAGCTGAGCTGAGTTGACGTCCTGGGATTCCCCACTTGTTTATTGTTGACTGTAAAATGGTATCTCAAGCATATTGCCTATGTACGTGTCGACTCACACATTCACATCTACATCTATCCGGCAGACACTTATCAGTGGAATAGGATTCGAAAGCCCTCAGGTGGTTTTACCATAATTATTCCCTTCAAATGTTCTAGATGGAAGTTAACCACTATTTTGTTTCGTACTCGTGGTTTCCTATATTTTTATCTATGCTATCATATCACTATTATTATTATTATGAGTATTATACGGTTAAGTGCAATGCAATGAGAATGGGAAGAGCAGCTAGTGGTATGATTCTGGTGAAGCTTTCATATCATCATATCATTACAAAATTCTTTCTGTACACTATTACTACCCCCAACTAAAATTAAAGCTCAAGTTTAAACTGAAGTATACATAGTATAGCTACCTGCACAACAAAAGATACTAATACTAAGAAGAAATAATAAACACCCCCTCGAATAATGGTAATAAATTTAAAGGAACAAGGATGCTGACACAAATAATAAATCAAAAATAAGAATGTCGGCGTTAACATTGACGTAGCTGAAACGTTAAGAACAGTACCTATAGGTTTTTTCTTTGTATTTATGTCTCTGATGAATTTTGCATCAGCATCAAAATCAACCCTCCAGCACTCAGCATGGCATGACCAATTTCGAGCTAAGGCGAATTATGTTAAATAATTACTTGGATGATTCTGAAACGTTCTAACATCGTCAAAGTAACGAGTAATAATTAGAAAAACTACAAAATCCATGCATTTCCATACTAACATGACTAATGGAACTAATAACTCATTAGTTAGGTAGGTAATCAGTAACTAATGGCTAACTGTCAGTTCATGACGTCGTCCCAACGTTAGCAATCACCAACTGCCAACCTTGCAATACAAGTACGCAATAAATCTTAGCCTAGACAACTAAAATAAGAATATCGACTACAGAGATAATTACTTGTAAATCAAAAGAACTATTATTACCTCGTAGTCTACGGACTCCCTCACGATCAATCCAAGATCAAAATCCAAAAAAATCCGATTCCAATACGGCTTAAGTGAAACTCATAAAGTATTTTTCACTTCTCACTATAATATTCCACTTTACAAAATCAATAAATCACACGCTAACAATTTCCACGTTTGAATTGGAAGCGCCGAATCCCACACATCGATGCAATTGTCAAATTGTCGATGCAAGTTAAATACTAGAACAGTATCAAGTACAAAAATCACAGTTGTCGTTGATGTTGATTAAAGAGAAGTAATTATTCCTTCCACTATAATTTCCAGATTCCGACTTCAAGTTCCAGGTTCAGGATTAACACTGATGGTCAAATTAAGTTTGAAGCTCAGGTATTTCAATTTCCAGTTGTTGACAGTCGCGCGGCAAAACTGTAAGTGAAGTGATGTTGATGGATACAAGTTACTATATTGTAGTTGTAGTGTGCAGATAATTATATGTATAATATATAATGTGCAGTTTGCGTTTAGCTATTGCTGTTGAAGAGCAGCTCAGTTAGTTAGTTGTTGTCTCGGTTAAGTTCTGATAGCGATTGGCAAAGCCACTGTGAAATGGTTGGAGGTAACTAGTGAGCGAGTGAACAAAGATATGTAGTAGGAGTAGTAAGCAGCGTTTGCATTTACTATCAGGGACTTGTTTCTTTGCCTTGGCTTGGGTTATTCCTACTCATACAGATGGAAAAAGCCCCAGATAACACTATTTAACCAAAGGCAATTACACGAGAGGGAAGGTATCTGGAAAACACAGAACTTGAGCCAGAAAGCATAAATACTAATACAAAACAATCTCGATGTACGTACGTAGGTACATAATAAAATATCTTTATGTACATATCGATATATCTGTGTGCATGCATGGATTATATTAGATAGTGATTATACTTACGAACATACAAGATATGGCCAACATTCTTTCTTATCCATTCACATTTACTATATATTAGTCTAAATTCAAAAACAAATATCTTATACCTCCCCTAAAGTTAATCTGTCCAAAGCTACTTATTCCTGCATCTGGGAGATCCCAGATGCATACCCCTTCATCACTTGACTTGTAGAAGACTCAAACCACGAATAACATTTTAGATTAGCATTACCATTTATGAACATGTCTACGTCTACCCCTGTTCCCTCTACATTTGTAGATACATGGTAGGTATAGGAAACCGTGGCTTGCCTGTGGTAAAAAGTCTAAGTGGTGATCCTATACATAAGACTACCTATAAGCACAGATGTAGACTCAGTAATGTTAAGTATTTTTACAATGCGGAATTGGAATTACCGAGACCAACATGAGTCCAAGTCCAACGCTAATTCAGCCTCACCACACCACCATCATCATCTTCGTGTTATTTTATTTTATGGTATAGAATTTGAGCATGAATATAATTAGTGTAGCTTACTTAACCTACCATCACCATCTATATTTGTAGGTATCCTTTATTCTAGAATACTCATACATACCTTACCTTGTGACTGTGATTGTAAAAGTAGTAAAAGATTATTTACGAAGGTACTGCTAGAAGCCTATTGCTGTTAGTAATTTGTAAGTGGGATTGGGATACTGAATACATAATGATGGGATGGAGATGGAGGCACACATGATTTGCAACGTTATGAAAGTATGAGAATGTGAAATATGAAAGCCAGCGGTGATTCCCCAACCAATATAGATAGGTAATTATGTTATAATAATCAAGTAGTGTCTCCTACTAACCACTTGTGTATGTACATGAGCAATTACATGTAAGGTAGAGAATTATACTATTACGAATGCAATTTATTTATATTTTCTTTAGATGTTCTGGTTGTTGAGAAACTTTAGTATTGGGTGCTAGGAGTCTAGGAGACAATAGATGAGGACCATTGCATTGGTATGGGCATGGGTAATAAGGCAATTGGCATGGACTATAGCTGCGGCTACAACATTGTACAATTATAATCTCACATAGTGTCATTAGCGTCATGAAAAAATGTAAGTGGAATCTTTACTGATGGCTCTTCGTATTAAAATTTACAATATAGTGAGTATAGGTAATTATAATTGAGTCTTCGTAACAAAGTGTTAAAATCAAAATGTATTTTGTGTACAGTCTTCTATTCTCACTCAAATAATACTTTTGATTTAAAATCTCGGTCATGGATACATACTGTTGCTATTGCTGTAAGGATTACAATTGTGTACGTATAGGTATGTAAGGTTATTTTATTTTCATTTATAGCCATGTACATAATGATGGTTATAGCTGTATGTCCAAATTTATGAGGATCTTGCCTGCTGGTCTGGGCAGGCCTGTCTGTGGATGGACTTTTGAGTCGGCGAATTGACGAATTTACTTTTAACTCATACACTCTTCCCATCGTCAGATTTGCATATGCCGACGCACGAAGGTAATATTTTTTCCTTACCTGGGACTGGGAAATCCTGACTGATTAGGTATTTAGCTATTACTATTAGCTATTAACTTCCACCTGTTAACATATTCAGCACTACTTTCCACTTCATCCATTTTCACATTGAATGTGCTTACATATTTAAAATGGTACTATTGTTTACGTAAGTTAAATGGTGTGGTGTGATGTGGTGCTGTGTGACTATGAACTGACTGAAGTTGAAGATATTGCCAAGCTTGTTTTTTTCCTGTTTGCTATTTGTGCTTGCGATGATGGTTATGATTATTATTATTAGCACAGTAGTAGTAGTTATGTAGTTTGTTCTCTTGCGCTTGAAGCCAAAGAACGTTTTAAAATTTAGTTATAATTATTACTTCTTGTAATTAATTATATGACTTATGAATAATCTATACATAGTATGGGATATCCCGGAGATTAATCACATGCTTTTTTACCTCAAAAGGGTTGAACGCGTCACTCATTTCTATTAGTATGTAGCTATACTTGTTAGTATACTATTGTAACGTAGTTATTTATAAATGAAATTGCTATTCATATTTACAGTGCCTGACCTAACTTATACTTACATTGACGTTGTCATTACAGTTCATGTAATTATTACCTGGTTGGTAGTTAATCTAGTGGCACGATGAATTATAAATGAAGCCTTATTCCTGTATGGCAGTCTGCGTCGGATTTAGAGTAAAAAGTAAATTATGTAATTAGTTCAGTTCGGTCTTACAACTAGCTTTTTCTTCCCTCGGCTAATTTTAATTTTTCCTATTTATCGCTGCCAGTGATTTGAATTTTGATGCAATTTTATAAGCGTATTCCAGGTTGCTTATAGTACGCTCTTCCATTTATGGGTAGCGTAACGATTCTCAGGTACATATTCATAATTCAGGTTTTCCGCCAACAAAATGTGAGTTTTCAATATTAATTGCACGCACTTTGGGTCGAATGGATTTACCCAAAGCCCAAAGGTTAGCATTCGAAATCCTAAATGTTGAAATATGAAAATAAATCATCTATTATCTTGTAGCAGGTAATTTTCCACGACTCCCTGAAATCTCAATTCTCGAATTACCTACCATTGTCAATTTTTATATGCCGGAAACTCAGAATATCGTGTAACCGAAAATTTAAAATTACGTAGTTATTTGCTTGACAAGACGTTACTAACAGCTGGCCGTGTATGTATTGATAATGATAATTGTTGCATGCATGTAGAACATCGGTCATACATACATAGGTAATCATCTGATGGTTTCATTGAGATTTCAATTTTTCCATGGGTTTCTGATTCTAGTATTCTGGAGGTTGATCTATTATCGTGGTCGTGGACTAAGGAGAAATCCTAACACGGATCGGATGAAATGTCTGGTAAGTATTATAAACCATTAACTAGGAGTAATTATTAGTTAAAATGTTGACTTGACAGTGTGGGAGGACAGATAATATACTATCTATACTTTGGTTGTTTGTCGTTGTACAGATTTGAACAAGGGCTGAACTATGCTACCAACTATCAACTACCGGTCGAATCCAGTTAAGGCGAAATACTTTGGACTATACTAAAGAACAAAAATACTCACTAGTCAGTGGTCGTGGTCAGCTACTGCTAAAACAAGTCCAAGATAAATGCATACATTGGCAAAGTGGAACAGTACTGTGGCCGTAGATGTAAAAGTAATGTAATCAGGCAGTAAGATTATTTTGCAGGCAAATGGTCATCAGCATTATCAGAATTTGAAGGGAGAATAGGTGAAGGTGTGATGATACACAGTAACTGTGATATGATTTGTAGCTGTCAAAACTACGAGCTATGCACCTACTATACTAGTGCGTATCACGACAATGTAAACGTCAATTGTAATTCCAAGCTTATTTCCATTGTAATTACATGCAAATCAAAACCCAACCCAAAGCACAATCGAAATCCAACCAACTCTTGTCCAGATATCTTCATGGCTTCAGGATCCAGTTTTTGACAGGTCAGCGAGGAATTGACGTACATTTCTGTTGGTCATTAGTTAAGTTTTTTTATACAGTTGTTATTGTCGCTACCAACAGGTATATGTGTATGGACAATCTGCTTTGCATTGCATGTAATGAGTGTATAATACTGTTGAATCCAACGACCGAATCGCTTGTTATTCGAATTCGATAAGTTTGAAATGCAAACAGATATTGTCAGATTGTCATTGTTGAAGCTTTGAAGGTGATTGTGATTATGATTGAGTAGAAATTATTGAAATTTGGATGGAGGAAGATTCTTGTTCATGATTGGGTGCCCTTTTTTGATTTAATATTGCTATTGGATCATAAATATGATAGTTATTGATTAATGAATATTATGCCCACGACATAGTTTAAGCATTACACTGGACTTGAAAACTGGACGTTTAATTAATGATGCTGTTTAAAATTTCAAATCCCATGTAAGCTCACGCTTCCCTGATTGACAACTATAACTGCCTATGTACAAATATGCAACTTTCCTGACAACTTACAACGCAATACGTAAAATCCACAGTACCAGTCAAAATTCATAATTATGTATCCATGCTGAACTTCGTTATAAATTATTATTATGTAGTATGTACTACTAGGTATAGTGTGAACATGATGCTGATAATTACTTATGGTTTAATAGAGTTTTGTACTAATTATTAGCTTATTAGGTGGTATACACTTATATGCTTCGAGAAGAATGTAAGTAGTTGATTGCCTGTACAAGCAGAGAGTTCTTTTTTATTATCTAGTACATGATTCACTAGAGTAATTAATCATTATTATCAAGTATGTGTTGGAAGTTGGAATTGCAAAGTGCATAAAATAATTATTGTGCGCTTGAAGCATACTTCCTTGCTCGCCTTGCTTGTTCTCATCAATGAAATACTCGGTTCGAGAACATATTCCAGGCAGGACATACCTACCTACTAATATTAGAACCAAAGAAACCAATTAAGATTTTCCAGTTTCCTCATGTAAATTATGCAATTATTACAATCCACCACTTGCTATAGTCACACTCTCATATATCATTTGCTACAAATTCCTTTGCCCAGTCAGCTGCAACTCTACTTCAGTTATGTTGTGAACTTGACTTTGATTCAAAATTACATCATAGAGGGGAAATACCTACAAGCAATGGAACCTTCATTCATTCAACCGCACCATAGCACAAGCAGTAAGAATAAAATAAGTTCAGCAATAAATGTAAGCATTTAATTTCAGCTATTGTGGTAGATTCATGAGGAAGATTAGTAAAGCCGAAAATTCCAAAAATGACTATAGTCCAGTCAGTTCCATTGACTACAAGAACCGCATTATCAAAAAGTAAGAAGTAATATGATTATTCTTAATAGCTGACAAAATAAATTCAGGATTATAATTACAATGACAATTATGGCAATGACAATACACATTAATCAATCAACAAACTTTCCAACCTAGACTATTTGTCATCTTCTAGTTTTTATGTAATTATACATTAGCAGGAAAGTGCCGGCGATAAATTTCTAGGGTCTTTGGCATTGCATTCACTTGTACAGATATTATCTTCCTGCCTACTTTGCTCTGCTCTACTTGCAACAATTTTGCTCAAAGTAAAGTCATTATAATTAAATGACTACTTTATTATTATAATCAGCAATACCTACCAATTTATGAGCCAACGCCACGCAGTGATGAGAATGAGTTCCTTTGGCGGATGATCGCGCTACCATTCATACATGTATGCCTGTCAACTATATAATACATGTATACATAAGAGTAATGCATACCTGTTATTACTGCTATCACAACCTTTAAATTTTAATTGCACGGTTTTTCCCCATCTCAGGTTTATTAGGTACTCCTACAATATAATTAGATACCATTATTAGGCCAAGACTATGAGATCAAAAGTCTACCTGTGGAACTTGCAAAGCAGTGCAATTATTTTTTGTCCGTTGGTTCCACTTTATTTTTGAATTTTTTTTTCTGTGCTCTTTTCCTCAATCAGGCGCTGACTTCACATTAATCTGGTCTATGCTATATATGACTAAAAAAAGAGGCAGACCTCATTCCAATTTCTTCATATAAAATATTATTCCTTTTAATGCATTTCTGTATCAAAGTTTTCTACTTGTTGACTAATTTCAAAATTGTCTCACTACTGTCATTGCAAATGTTTTTGCTATTGTTGGCATTAATGCAATTTGAAGTATTATTATTGGTAGTAGAGTAAAAGTTACAGAATAAGAGGATAGCGTGATTAGAATACGACTGACAATTCAACTGATATCAAATGATAAATATGTGCACAGAGCAGATATTGTAGGTAATTACATTTATCTATAACTATTGAAAGTAGTTTCGGTTTTTCCCGGCAAATAAATTACTCGAATTCGAATCTACCTTAGTAGGAACTGGATTACTTGCAAACAATAGTTACACTTCGCTGTGGGTAGATAATAATGATATGTTGGAATAATGCTGTCGTTTGCGTTGTCGACTAAAGTGTAAAAGTGTGTATGTAAGTACATACATACTAACTGCTTACCATTCAAACAGCTCACCATACCATACTTACATAAATGCGTGGTTTTACAGATTACTTGGGATTTTTATTTAGACCATATGCATAAGCCAAGGTAGGTAATTACCTATTAATTGTAAAAGCTTTTACATTCACACTGTGCACATTGCATATATGTCGAAACTATTATGGGGATTTAATTCTAGTGTATGTGTAATTATGTGTCTGTGCTTAAAACAGCTGATTATGGCATGAGGTTTAGAATGGAAGAAGGAAATGTACGTATCTTTATTTTGTTGGCATATATTTCACATAAACTTATCATTATCATAAGCTTAACATCTATTGCATCTGTCTGTCTAAAAACAAACTAATAGCACCTTCGCCTGGACTCGTGCGGTGTGATTGTAGTTTGGGAGTTTGGTTCTTAACAAAATTGCACAGCTTTCTGATAATGAGATTGGAGGTTACGTATGCTGGACCGTCATTACCATTACCATTCTTGTGTTTTCTTGGACATATTTTCTCATTTTTTCATCAGTTTCAAACTTTTCCAAATGCAAAATAGTATTCTAGAACCTGGAAAATTTTCGCGTACAAACGATCAGGAGATCTCGGGGTGCAAATTGATAGTCACACACAAAATCATGAACCTCTAAAGCTGCCTACATTTTTATATACTGACCAACTTAAAATTGTGGCACTATATGTGAACAATGAAAATGACGTGGCCTTATTTTAATACATTTTATCATAACCAAATAACAGGTTAATTCCGGTTTAAATGTAACCAGAATCAATTGATGACTGCACAGACTTCGAAGATTTGATAGGCATTGAATTAGCATTTAATATTCGGTAATACAACTATGTATTGGAATTACATCCCCCCGATCGTTCAACTCATTACGGAATACGGACAGTACCAGTCCCATTCCCAGTCTACAGACATAACTAATAGATACGCCGTCACTTTTATCTAAAAAAGAAGCCATTTACGCAAGTTAACTGGGTAAACCTTTACAGATAAATAGGAGGGGATTTTGCTGACATTACGTGTGGGAATTATGACCGTTGTTAGTTGGGAAAATAGTCATGGGGAAAATCACATTTAAGCAAATACATACAAAATATGTGATTTGATGATGAACCTTCCTCTGTGTTGAGACTACATTGACTTCATAATTTGACGAAATAGTGACGGTAAATATTCATTGAGTGTATGTGAATAGTGTCGGTTGGGGTTGACAGTAGGAAGATAAGCATGAGATGTGATTCAAAATTGAAAACGGTAATCAGATGGGAATTCCTACAAGATACTCTTTAGTATTTAGGACATGGGTTGAGTATACTGGGTAACTGTAATTACCTCGTAGAAGCAGTTGTAGTTATATATTATTGCGTTATGTTATGTTGTATTGATGCTAGCAGGTGGATACATCAGTAGTATTGTTTGCCGGACTTCATTCTTGTCTCATCTGCAACACAAGAGTTTCTCTTCTCGCTATCTTTCTGCTTCTGTCCGTGTGTCCGAGAATCATCCACACTCACGATTAGTCCTTGGGAATTCCAGAAACGGGAGTCCTTAAGCTAGTCATACTATTACCGGCTAGTTGTCATATGATTCCACTTGCACGTCAAATCCCGTTATTTAGCTTGAATTTATAAGCTGTAATCGTCTATTTATAGATATATATCCTTTATCTATGTATTCATATGACAATTGTCAAATGGTAGCTAATGGGTAAATCAAATCATCTTCTTTATAAGGTATCGACATTTACATCGACATCTCTGCTCCGCACGTGTCATTCCAAGTGGGGAAAACACTTGTACATGTGTCCACTGGAAATTTGGAAACTTATTTTTGACAAACTTTCCATTTAAAGGTAACGAAAGACTTGCATGGATACCAATATGTCATTGTCAACTATTACAAATTCTCTCTTTCATTCGTACTCACGTCTGTCAGGAACATAGGGAAAAGCATTAAATCTAATGGTGCTGTTACTACGACTCTAATCCCTTACAATAGTGGCTCCAAACAAAAAGGCTTAAAAAATCTCAATTGACTTGTTTTGATGTGATAAGCTAAACCGAGTCATGCTAAACAAGCCCAATTGTCATTGAATTATCCTTTAATGTATCTTTTATCTTTATCGCAAAACAGAATGATTGTTAGTTTAATTGTGAGGACAGGTAGGTTTTTGAGATTTGAAATCGTCAACAAAATAAAACTTCCCAGGGACTTTTGTTTAGAATGAACTCTCCTTCTTATACATCTTTTCGAATCCTGTATGAATTCCTGTCATAATAGTGGTAATGATAGGCATATAATTGTGATGTACTATTATACCATGTTTTGTCTGAGTTATGTAATCAGTATTTTATTTGCTAGTGATAACTTTACGGGAAATGATTATGATTGTTAAGCGGTAGTAATACATAGTTTTGTGCAACTATATTTAAGTACTTAGGTATCCATAGTTATATGGTCCTACGATCAGTCGGCGTCGTAGTACCCAGAAGTAGAAGCAGTAAATGGTTGATAAGGATTTTGAATTTAAATTCAATTTTCCGAACTAGACTTTAATCTTTACTAATCAGACGTCATTTTTCAATGGAATTATTATTGTTGTTAAGATTACATGTGGGAAGTTTTGAAGGTCCAGGATATGCAACATAGTTTTCATCAAGCCAATCGCCATCGTAAAATCGGAATGTCTGACTTGACAATCAACATCAACCCTAACCCAGTCAATGTATCAACCACTTTGTATCTCCATGTTCCTACACATACATGTTAGGGTCTTAGGGTACATTGATGGTCCGTTGTCTTTAACTATGACATAATAAATTATTATAATACTGACCCTGTACCGACACTTTAAACTTGAACTTGACGCCTCTGTGTAAAAACCCGATCACGGATACTAATGCTGATCATGATCATGCAATGTGGAATATTCAGTTGTGCAATCACAGAGAAAAACAGAAAACAAAATAAACAATTTTTCTAAAGCTAAACAAATACTTTGAAAGGTACTTCATCTTATTAACTTCGCAAATACATCAATCTGTCGAAAATAAAGCAAAACATTGTTTTCAATGATTAAGTATGTACAAGTGCAAGTAGTGAGATACTGACTCAGGATGATAACGATAGCTCATATTACAGGTATATTGCAATAATTTGTTTACAACTTGTTTACCGAAATTCAGACTGACTAGCATCGGGAAATTTGGGCAGTCTAATGGATAAGTGTTATACTGTGTCATGTCATGAATCACCGATATGGATTATGCTAATTTCAACAGTCAAACTGACGCACGAATACCTATTCTAATACTAATATCTTTGCCCCGATTATTATCTCATTCCCATAATGTAAGTAATGCAACCTACAACTACACAAGGTGACTAAACATCCCACATAAAATTTAACATTGCTTTAATCTGCCTAGGGTGTTCTACTTGTTTTATCTGATACCTTATCCTTACTGGGCTTGTAGGAGTAGGTGCGGAAGTGGACGTAGCTCGTTAGCGAAGGCAATGACAACAACGTTATTGGAAATTCTCAAGCATCAACTCATCCTGGAAGCCATAAGCCATAAGAATCGTATTACGTATCTTGAGATCATGTGAGCAATTTGAAGTAAAAAGTAGCCATCTGTATTCAAGACTTCTGGTCTAGTCTGATATTCGTCCGATGACATCAGGCACTTTCGTCTAAGAGAAAAACGGAACTGCACACAAAATAGGTACTGAAGATTGAATAAAACATGCCTAGAACATGAAACCACATTAGTTTTGACTGCCTAAGCAAGTTTTCATAGATAGATATGCACGTAATTGCATTGTTAATCTCAAACCGGTGCGGTAGCTGTTGACGTTCCCAAAGCCGAAGTCAGTGGCATGAGTAAATTCCACTTACAGCATTGACGTCATGTTATGATCACGACTTACGCCGAACAAAAATCTGGATAAAGATAAGAACAGATAGATTATTCAGTTGGATCAAGCTCTTCGTAAAGATGTATTATTACAAATTAAAAATTCTGGAATCACGTAGCTGCTTTGCAGGTCATGCCTCGTTCACTATACGCTGCTCATGTTCAATTCATGTCAAGCCTTTTTCTGGTGTCCTAACTTGTCCTGGGGAATAATGAATTCCAGAATCCAGTGGAGTGAGTTATTAGAATCTAAAATCAACATTTAAACTTAAATAAGTAAACTGTGGAAGCTAAGAGGGTAAGTGTACATATATAATATAATGTATAATAATTTTACATGATTGTAAATTATTATATTTTGATTGGATGATGATGAGATGTGAATAATGGTGAATTTCTTACAGGATATGGCACCTTGCGTCAGCAATGCATATATGTACCCAGTAATATACATATATTGTACGTTAGAATAGAATGACTAAAATCATTTTTTCCATGTATGGATCAAGCATAAACGTAGTCCGTTTGCAGATTCACACAAAATGACTAGGTAAAATGTTATAGCGTTATGTAGTAATGTTAATCATGCCTATATAACTTTCTTCAAATAACGCTGACGTTGATCAGTTTCCATGTTTGAAGGTCTAAACTAGTAGATACAATGAACTAAAGTTGAAGTTGCCTTTTTGTCTGCAATATCCAAATCATAAATGATCAGCGCCAGCGTCATCACAGGAAAGCACAGGTGAGCAAACAAAATGTGGAAAACCCATTAACAGTGTCATACTCATAAACTCATAACTACCATGTCCGGCGATAATCATACTATCGGTAGCGATCGAAATGTTCTGGTCCCATCTGGTATGTTCCAAGATTTTTACTCTTGCTCAGACGCTCAGGTCAGACCAGATAATTTGGACAACATTTTTAATGCGATCAGTTTTTAATAAATCTCATAATAATAATAGATTAGCACACTACAGTCTACATAAAGCAAAAAAAGTTGCTAATTAATTGCGAGCTCATTTTGCTGCATTCGACTATATTTTTACTGCCTCGTGAATTTTATTTTTTACCTTTGTCTTTACCAATTTACCAGTTTGTCTTGAGCTGCCTAAAAATGCACCAAAATGTTTAAAATGTGGCCGGACCAGATTTTGTGGTCTGGTCTAGCCGGGTCGAAAAGATTTTGGCCTGGTCAAAATGTTTCGGACGAGACCAAACCAGACCACATTTCACGGTCCGGACTAGAACATTTTGAACACTAATTATGGGCCTCTAATACTCTAATTACATTGCTATCAAAATCAAATTACGACATTTTTGAATCTTCTCGTTTGAACTTGAGGATACGAATACAGAGACACTAATGTCTATGTTATCGTCTTTTTAATCGGTTTGAAGGTGATTCACTTCTGATCCATGATCTATTTTTCTTGATGACGCCCTATGGTGTTCCCCGCACCTGTTAGAGTTAGGTCTAGTAGTTAGAATCTAGCGCATTATCGAATATTCTGGACTCAAATGCTTCCTGCAGGACGTCCTGTTGTTAGAAAAAAGTTACAAAAAAAGTTAATCATGAAGGAACCATGAACTCCTAGTTCTAAGTTTTATATTATGCAACACCAATATGCACATTCTAGAAACACCGTAGAGTCCTCGTTATTTTCATTTGACTATCACACAGGAGCAGATGAGGGACCATTGTTACATAATATATTAATTGTGTGGCAATATTTCAGAAGCGCACTAATCGTCGTAGGGTGGACAACAAATTAGCCAAACTTTTCCATCCAAATTAATGTGTGGTCAGAAGCCGAAAAAAATGTTAAGATAAGATCAGTGTTGTAAACTGCACCAGAACTATTTTGTTATTATTCTTTTTCTTATTCATGTTCACTAGAAAAAGAACAAGAACAAGTTGGCTTTTGTTCACAGCTTACAGCACTGGATAAGAGAGACAACTACGATCAGCAACAGTCTGTTGAAGGTGAACCAAATTAAAAGTAATCTGTCGTTCTGTTCGTTATTCTTGTACTGAACTGTACTACTATATCACTGAAGTTCATCATGTCACGCGATGATGACACGATTCAGTGTTATGATGAGAACTTGCACCCTTTGGTTGTATAACTACTCTGTCACTACTCTACTGTCAAATCACCATTAACCACCTATGGAACACACGGCAGGACGGCAGTTCAATACATGTCACAATAACGTGCAAACTGTTACTCCAATTTCTTCGTTTGATTTAGAGTTTATTAAAATCACGCGTAGATCTCGTTTGTATTATGCCTGGGTGAAATGACATTAACTAGAAACGTCCTTTATTCCTTACTTTTACCCTATTTTTAACTTGTGATGCGAACAATCTAATAAAAAAGATTAGAAAAAAGCCACTAAATCATTTATTGGAGAGCGAGCTTAAACAGTCACGGAGAAAGCAGTAAAGGAACTGCCTCGGCAGGTTTATATACCTACCGAGGTGGACCGTTTATAAATGGTACTAGGAGGTTTCTTTACGT